>PVJC01005329.1:0-59513 GCA_004026665.1 Murina feae
CCTCCACTCTTTTCCCCCCGCTCATGGAGACTGTCCCAATAGAACTTTTCTTGTTTTGAGGCAGACCATTCAGAGACCCAATTTTCCACATCTTTGTACGTTTTGTAGTGCTGCTCAGAAAGTGTGTGTGCCCTCGACTGGAACAAGTGGCCATATGAAGGAGCAAGGCCTGGTGAATACTGCGGGTGGGTTCATACTTCCCAGGCAACATCTTTTAACGTGTCTCTAACTGGTTTTGAAGTGTGTGATAGTGCGTCATCATGAAGCAAAATTACTTTTCGGTGTCTTCTGGCCCATTTGGTTGTTTCAGGATCAAAGTGTGGTTCAAATTGACCTGGGCGTTCTTTGTCTTTCACATCGAAATCATTAATTTTAAAGCGCTTAAACCAGCGTTCCAAGTATCTTGAGATGGAGCATGTTGACTATAAGATTCCCAAAGTATACATTCAGCAGCACTTTTCTTCAAAATAATGTAGTGGATTAAAACTTCCCGCAAATGCTCTTTATTTGACATGAAATTCAACCTTTTTTAAGTATAAAAATGATGTTAACACCTTCAGGAAATTTGACATATGAAGTTTTGAAGCTAGTTGTGAATACAACAAAGTAGCATTCATATCAAATCACATATATATCAGCATATGCGTAACTCCTTCTATTAAAAAAAATCTGCATTGTCACCCAGTACAACTAGTAGGATGTTCAACTTTTGGTTTTGTCAAAGACCCTTCCACCTTCATCAGTTTATTTCAGATGTAGTTACTGAGCCTGGCTTGTGATCTTTACTAGATTCTGTGATTTCATAAGGGAATAACTTCTAGAGTCTCCTTATAAAAATGACCTTTTGGCTAGGGAAACTGACAAGTGTCTCACAGGTGCAATTCCACAGAAATGCCCATCAAAGTGGAGGTAGAAGGGAAGGTTTGTGTCCCGTTAGGGTGGCTGGGAATGGCATCGAATATATATATGGTTGCACTTAATGTCAATCCTCACCCAAGGATATTTTTCCATTGATTTTTTAAAGTATACTTTTATTGCTTTTGGAGAGGAAGGAAGAGGGAGAGAGGGATAGAAATTCAATGATGAAAGAGAATCATTGATCAGCTGCCACCTGCACACCCCCTACTGGGGATCAAGCCAACAACCTGGGCATGTGCCCTTGGCCAGAATCAACCCAGGGATCGAACCTGGGAACCTTCTATCTGCAGACTGACGCTCTATCCACTGAGCAAAACTGGCTAGGACTCCATTGATTTTTGGACAGAATGGACGGGAGAGGGAAAGATAGGGAGAATAGCAAATATCACACCCATTGGTTGCCCCATGCACAAGCCCGAACTCGGGCTTTGGCTGGGAAGGAGCCTGCAACCCAGGTATGTGCCCTTGACCTGAATCGAACCCTTGACCCATTTGTCCTCAAGCCAGTGCTCTTTCCACTGAGCCAACCGGGTAGGTCTCAAATCAGTAGCTGGTGTCGCGCAGTGGTTAGAGCATTCACTTGCCAAACAGACACTCACCGCTCTCTAGTTAAAGAGGGCACCAGTGTGGGCGGGGCGCCTTCATGGGAACATCAGTGCAGCAGTCTCTCTGGCCTCCCATTACAAGACTGGGGCGGGAAGAGGCGCAGAACCAAGAGTCGTGACTTGAGTCCATCCAGGGATGGCATGATTGCCGGCCTGTCCTGTCTGGCTGATTTTGCGGGGTTTTTTTCCGGGAAGAATTTTTGGTCGTGTTCACTGGGACTTCAGCAGCACCGACAGAGGCTCAAAGTGTTATTTCCCTAAATAGCCACATGAGGGCAGCAAAGGATCATTGTTACGCGGTGATGTGCTGACACAGTCCTTTGAAGTCTCTTGTAAGAAGTATATGGATCCATAGACGTGTGCAGTATAATGAGTCACCTACTTGAAGGAAAGTGAATATTTTCTACATGTTTTATTCCTGCGTAAGATCTAAAATCAATGATCCGTATGCCATCGGAAGTTTGTAATTAGGCACTGGTGATGTATGCGTATATACACACATAAGCAGCTACACCTTTCCCTGTATTTGTTCAAAATGTCTCCAACAGTCATATCAGGCAGGGGGACCGGGTCACTTTGAAGGAAACCTCTGCCCAGCAGCCCCGTGGGCCTCCTTTGCAGGGCTGGGGATGGGGGAGGTGCAGAAGCCCCCCTTGCTGTGTTTTTGCAGGGTTCTTTGGTTTGTTTTATGTTCTGGGTAGATTGCCATGAGGATCGCATGGCAGACAGTTGCAATTCCAGGGCCCTGAAAAACCAGGGCAGTAGGGGGCAACCACGTGCCTCAGGGGACCTTCCAAGTAGGAGCAGGTGGGCTGGGAGATGGTGGGCTGGGAGACGGTGGGTGACTGGACCCCTTCCCTTCCTCCACACCCTCCAAAGGGGCAGCTCTGGAGTCAGTCCCCGTGAGTGTCCTGAGATCCTGGGTGACAGGGATTTCTCTCTATCAGAGACAATGAGATAGGCAAGCGTTTGTCCTCCGGTAGGACTTGGCTCCGCAGAATCAGGGATTTCCTCCTAGAATTAAGATCAGTAACGTAGCTCGATACAAAGTGGTGGCCCTCCTGACAGGTTTGTGCAAGGAATTGTTGATTGGGACAGGATTCTCTTCATTAATTCAATTCCAGTGGGGTTAGAGCCCATTCTTATATTAGTGACTTGACCACCCCTAAATCTTCTTACTAAACATCAATCAGCTGCCTCCTGTACACCACTTATTGGGGATGTGCCTGCAACCAAGGTACATGCCCTTGACTGGAATTTAACCTGGAACTCTTCAATCTGCAAGCTGACGTTGTATCTACTGAGCCATCTGGTCAGGGCTATTTTTATTTTTTTAAGTATATTCTTTATTGACTTATGAGAGGAAGGGAGGGAGATAGAAATATGAATGATGAGAGAAAATCATTGATTGGCTGTCTCCTGCATACCCAACACTGGGGGGTTGAGCCTGCAACCTGGCATGTGCCCTGACCAAGAATCAAACCATGACCTCCTGGTTCACTGGTCGATGCGCAACTACTGACCCACTCCGACTAGGCCACACACTGCGTCATGTAATCATCACAAGCATCCTGTGAGGTATGGAAGGATGATAACAATACAAATGAGTCCTTTGAGGCTAAGTCATTAAGACATTTGCCCAAGGCCACACCATAACAACCAACAGAGTCAGCCTTGAAACCATCGGTCATCTGATTTCAGGGTTCTTTCTCTGAGCTTCTGGCCAACACCAAGGCCCTCACCCAATCTCAGATAATGAGATATAGTGGGAGAAGCCCAGTGTCTGGAATCTGAAGACTCACATTAATTATCAGGTTGAGTAGGTCACCCTGTGTCAGTTTCATCATTGAGGAGAATGGGGATGTTATCTGCCCTGCTTGCTTTCCAAGGCTCCCTGACATGCAAGGACTTAGCACCCAGGAATGTGCTAAACAAATGCCTGTTGATAGGACTGATTTACAAGCATAGTCTGTGGATGGATTTGTGTGTCAGGCTGATATTTAGGGAGCGTTTTATGAGTGACAGTTGAAACAGATGAAATAAAGATGATGGACTCTTCCCACACAGATAAAATGGCTGTTGTTTGAAGAAGGTGGTGGCTGTCCCATCACTGTGCTCTCCAGGCTTGGGGAACAGTAATTGGCACCTGCAGAAAGAAAGGACATCAAAGACAAGCTTCCCAGGCTACTCTCCCCTAAGCTAAGCTAAGGCTGCAATGGTCTCGTCTGCCTCTCTTACCTAGGCTACTCTAGGCTAAAGTAAGCTAAGTCCTCTAAGGTCCCTCAGCTACTCTACCCTAAGCTAAGCTCTGCGTTTCCGCTGGGCGCTGCGCGCTTTGCGATCGTCAGCGCCCTCTGTAGGCCGCCAGAACTGTGTAGGTTTTCTCCAATTTGGGCCTGAACGAGGGTGAAGAATCCAGCGACTCCAATGGTACCAGTCTGGATGCTTGCTCTGCCTTAAACGGCGCCGTCTGCCACCACTTTTTCTTGCCCCGGAACAGGGCGATAAATGGAAAACCCATGGGCCACGGGTGTGGGGAAGCCCCGACCCGCCCTCTCCGTCAGATCCTTGGTGGCAGCGTGGCCCCTTCACAGCGGGTCAGGGCTCCCGGCCCTGCGGTTCTTGGCAAACGTGCATAGAAGTAACGTCCCTGTCTTTGAGGCTTGACTTTCTGTTCTGTAAAGTGGGATCATGCGGCTTGTCCTCCCCATCATCACCACCCACAGAAATTCCTTAAATCCCCGGCTTCCAACTGGTGCTGCACCTCCCGGTACTGAATCACTGCCCTCTCATGGCGCCCTTCAGAGTGCGCACTGCCTCCATCAGGGCCGCCTCCAGGCTACTGGGTGCCTTCGTAAGGGCGGCTTCCAGGTACTGGCTACAACAATGCTAGCCTCCAAGCCGTCGGCTGCCTCAATACTGGCGGCCTGCAGGCTACTGGCTGCCCCCGTAAGAGCGTCCTCTTCGGTACTGGCCGCTTTCGTTAGCGGCGGCTTCCCCCGCAGGGACTCCCCCAATACTGGCGGCCTCTCGCGAGAACGCTGAGTCTTGCGACGCTCCAGCACCTCGCTGTACAGACTGGCTGCCTCGATGACGGCGGCCTCCAAGGTACCAACTGCTTCAATACTGGCGGCCTCTAGGTTACGGACATTGTGAATGCATAGGTTCCTGATGTCAGTGCAGGAGCCAAGGCCTCCCTTTGCAGGGCTGGGGTGGGAACAGGTGCAAAATCCATACTCGTGATTGCAGTCCATCCAGGGACGAAATGATTGCCACCCTGGACAGACTCCATGATTTTTGTTTTGTTTTCCCCTGGGTTGAATTTTTGGTCCTGTTCACAGGACATTAGTTGAGGTTTCAGCACCACGGACAGAAGCACAAGGTGTTATTTCTTGAATGGCCACAAGAGGGTAGCAGAGGATTGTTTCTGCACAGGAATTGGCTGAGTTCTTTGAGGTTTGTGTGATAAGAACACACATGTACCTTGGTTGGGGTAGGGGGTGTGCAGGAGGCAGCTGATCGATGTTTTCCATCATCGATATTTCTAACTCTATTCCTCTCCCTTCCTCTTTGTGAAAAATCAAAAACAAATATGTATTTTTAAAAATTTATCTTTGGATTTGTGTCTCTTATTACACCTTCTATTCTGTTCCATTAATTTCTCTACTGGGCACAGCCACTGTGGCTCAGTGGTTGAGCATCAACCTTTGACCAGGAGGTTTAATTAACATCTTAAGTTACTTGTATTTTCCGTAAGTGGTTACTACCTTTGGTTTGGTTCATAACACTTCTGAAATGCAGGGATCTGAGTTATGTCAATGTAATCATCACAGTCATTTTTCCTGAGATTCTAGCCTTTCATTACGTGCTGAGGACAGCGACTGCCGAGACTCAGATTCCAAGGGCTGCCCAGATAAGCAGAGAAGTGCCTTGTCCAAGCCAACACACACAGGGTGGTCACAGTAAATGAATGACAGCAAGGAGGTTTCATTCCTTTTATTTCTACACCCTTTAAATCATCCCTTGCACATTAGATGTTTTTACAAATGAATTTAGTAGAAACAAGAGTCAAGCTCACTATTTTCTGAAAGAATTGACACAAATAGGGAAGGAAAGAAATGACTTTAATTCATAAAAGACATTAGCAAAAGGCCTAACAAAAGCTAAACAATCATTAACTTCCACTCTGATTAGTAGTGACGTTTATTACAATTAGCTACCCATGTTCCTGCTGAAATTCATGACTCTTTCCCTGAACGTCACTGATTCCTGGCGCAGGGACACACGGAGGGCCCCGGTGGCTCTTGGACATTCCACAGAAAAATGGAAAATAACTGTAAGAACGGGAAGGCAGCAATCAGCAGCCAATAGTCTCAAACTTCCTAGTTACCAAAAGCATAGACAATTTTAGGCTAGAAAAATAAGTCAATTTTATAAAGTTAGGCTTTCAGGTCAAAAAGTGCCCTTTCCCAGGTACAAGGACACTGACAGAGTCCCTGCAAACCTCCCTAGCTGTGAGAAGAACGTGCCCTGCAGTTACCGATGTAGCTGGGACCGGGACTCCCAAGGCAGCCACGGGCCTGCCCTCAGCTGCTGGCCAGGGACTGGTGGATCGGGGGCTGGAAGCAGCGCACGTGCTCCACGGGCGTGCTCTCTCCATCGCCCGACTTCAGGTACTTGTCCAACACGGTGATGATCTCGTCATTTAGAATCTGGAACTTGCGGATTCTCTCCACCATCTTCTTCAAAGGCTGCCACAGGGAAAAGGAGAGCAACAGATACGTAGACAAATAGATAACGTCTGAGTGTTTTCGAGAATTCAATGACAAACATTTCAGAAAATGAAAAAGAGAAAAGGATCTAAAGAGCAGCTGAAAAGCACATTCTGACAATCACAAAGGAAACCAAGAGACCAGGCAGTAGCCAAGGGCCTGCTCTGGGGTCCCGTGAGGCTCCACATTAACACACAGATGGATGAACCTTGAAGAGGATAAAAATGGGAGACTTGGGCCCTAGCCTGGCTTAGTGGATAGAGCGTCAGCCCGTGGACTGAAGGGTCCCAGGTTCGATTCCGGCCAAGGGCACATGCCTGGGTTTCAGACTCGATCTCCAATGAGGGGTGTGCAGGAGGCAGCCGATCAATGATTCTCTCATTACTGACGTTTCTATCTCTCCTTCTCTGAAATCAATATATATATATATATATATATATATATATATATATATATATATATATATATTTTTTTTTTTTTTTTTTTTTTTTTTTTTTTTTTTTTTTCTAAATGGGAGACTTGGTATTTTAACAGTCAGACTGCCTGACTCACCAATTTCATTACGATTCATTTTGAGAATGAAAGAGGCACCTTACATGTGGGGATGGAAAACATCCCCTGAGAAAGAGGTTGTCATAGACTGAAAGCACGCTTCGCAGACAAACTTCACCACAGGACACAAGGCTTTTGTCCACGTACCACGTTTTTGATAATCTCATCTTTGCCATCGTGTTTCTGGACTTTAAGCAGATGGTAGCAGAAATCCAGGACAGCAAAGCGCCGCTGCTGCCCAAGGAGAACGATGATCATGCAGCCAGCCCAGTGCAGTCCGTCGCCAAAGCACTGCCTGCAAACAAGAAGCTATCAGCACCCGGCCGGTGTGGCTGTGGTTGAGCATCGACCTATGAATCTGGAGGTCAGGGTTCGATTCCCCGTCAGGGCACATGCCAGGGTTGCAGGCTTGATCTGCACTGAGGAGTGTGCAGGAGGCTGGTCAACGATTTTCTCTCATTATTGATGTTTCTATCTCTCTCTCAATTTCCCTTTCTCTGTCTCTAAAATGAATGGAAAAATATCAAGTGAGGATTAAAAAAACAAGAAGCCATGAGCAGAATGGGTGATCAATGAAAGTCTTTCCTGCATCCGTCTCTGTCTCCAGATGTCCACGCCCCAGCCATCTGCTGGGAAACCTGGGCAGCCAGCCGGTGGCATGTCCCTGTTCCTGGTGAAGACCCTTTGGGTTCCTCCGGACCCCATTTCCTAACCTGTTTTTAGATCACAGACCCTCCTTGAGGGACTTCATGAGTCTGGGGCCCTAACTGGAGGAATATACACCCACGTGCCTAAGTTTCCTGGGTCGACTCCCAGAGTCACACGATAACCTGCACTTCAGTAGCTTTAAAGCAGCTCAGCACCCACCTCCCTGTGCCCGGAGCACACACTTACTCGACCGTGAACTCATGCGTGCCCACAGGGATGCAGTACACAAACTGCATGGCACTCCACAGTCTGTGGAACTCGACACACTCATCCACGTGCATGACCCCGTTGCTGGGCAGAGGCCCGCGCCAGATGGGATCATCCAGGAAGGTCCGGATCCGCGTCAGAATGACCTCAAACATGGACAGGCCGCAGCAGAGACGCTCCTTGGTCAGCAGGTCCCCCTCTCTTGCTATGGCAATTTGCTGTGGAAGGACAGCACGTGATGGGGCCACCCGGGAGGTCAAGGGCTGAACCCATGAGCCATTTTCTTTCTTACTTAATTGAAAATGATCTTCACTTGCAGAAGCATCAACAAAATAAGGGTCAGGTATTTCCTATGTCTTACACGACTCAATGGGGTTCATGGTCGAGGACAGAGCGATGGTGCCTGTAGAGAACTGAGGCAATGTGTGCAGACACTTCCATCGTCACCACATGGGGCAGGTCTAGGAGCAGCTAATGGACACAGGTCAGGCACACTGCGTCACAGCCAACAAGTCACAGGAAAGCCCCACAACAAAGCGTCGTCTGGTCCAAAAGAGTGACGTGCAGAGACTGAAGACCGTGGAGCTCTACCCGATACCTGGCCTCCCGTCAGACCCCCCTTCCTTCCTTCTGTTCTTAAACACCCAGGACCAGGCCTTCTTCACGAGGGATGGACGCCAGGAGCAGGCGACACCTCTGCAGACATCTCACCTGCCAGGAGGTGTTCTATGCACATTCAAGGCAAGCAGCTGATTCACAATTGGAAATGACCTATGACCAGGTCTTGTTACAACTCCCCCTGGAGACTCTGGGGCTGAGTGGACCCATCCAACATCCTGATCCCTCTCAGTCTCCCTGGAGCCCGCCCACCCAGCCTCACCCAGGCCCGATGTGGACGCCATATGAACAATAGCAACAGCCAACCCAGGAGGTTACCTGAGGGGTCCCCAGTCTCTCAATCAGAGGGACGAGGTGCAGGGGGGCGTACTTGGATTCCAGCCGCTTCATTTTGGCATCGAGTCTCTCTCCCTCTGCAGTGGGAAAAAGTAGTGTCACTCTGTCTCTTGTGTGAAGATCACAGCAGTTGGTTTATATCAGATAACAAAGGAGAGGCTGTGAAAGTAACATGTTCCATGCAGATTATCGTTGAAAATTCATGTACAGAACCGACTCCTCCGATGTTTTAATTCAAAGAGACAGGAATGACTTTCTGTTCAACCTTCACTTTTGAAAATTTACTGAAAATTACAAATATTATCAAAAGCGAAGCACAGATGAGTGAACGTTCAGTCACTCTGGGTTCACACCCTGCACCCCAGCCCATCTATTGCGAAACATGTTGGAGAGATCACAGCACAGAGCCTCGAGTGTTTCCACTTCCTCATTTATTTAACTTTCTAGAGCACCAGCTCCCTCAGTGGGTGCAGGCTCACCTTTCACGTGGACCCTTGGCAGGATGTTCTGAAAGGGGGCTGCGTGCAGCAGGTCACACACTTCCTCTAGAGACTATGATGGAGCAGAGGTTGCGTTAGTGAGTCAGATCATAGGAGATGGACAGAGCCATCTGGGGAAGGTGGCAGGGGACCCTGAACGGCACGGGTGTGAGCAATGTGGTCCGCTTACACTCGGAGTTCTCCATGAGATGCCCAATTCCCACCCATGTTGAGGGTCAGTTCCATATGTAGGAGTCCCTGTGTTGCTGTGTACCATGCTCACGCACTACACTGTCCTTTTGGATTTCAAGGGTACGGAACATAATTAAAATGAAAGTCTACAGGGTCCTGAACAAGACGGTGCTGTCCTGCCCTTCCCCCTGAATCACCCCACAGATAAAGCCTCTCACAAATGCCCTTTTCCCCCTGAGGGCGATGGGCGGGGTGGGGCGGGCGCTCACTCACCAGGCTCTGTTCGATAAGCAGGCAGAAGAGGATGGCGTTGCCCACCTCCCGCAGGTTCTGGAAGCACACGGTCTTCAACTCCGCATACTCCACGATGTCCTTCAGCTGGTGGTGGAAGAACTCCAGGATGCCTGAGGGCGAGAGTGGGGCAGAGTTGGGGGTGTTGGAGGGCTGAGCCCCCACAGCAGAGCCTGTGCCCACAGGACACCCTCTGGCACCGCCACCAGGCCCAGGAAGGAGATGCCACATGCCTCGACACCAGCATCTCCCGCAGGGGTGGTCCGTGTAGTAACAAGCACTGCCCTTGGATCCACAGCGTCTTTCCCCATCACCCCCCCACCCCGCCCCGCCACCCCCCGCGCCTTCCAGCAGACGCCTGCACTCACCCGGGGAGCCGTACTCGTGCCGGGGCAGGCGGCAGATCTTGGGCATCACCTCCATCAGCGTCTTCACGTATTGCAGGACAGTGCCCTGCAGCTGCGGAAACAGGGACTGCGTCAGCCACGGGCCGGGCCTGTCCCTGAGGTGGGGTGGCCCACGGGACCGGTGACACGGGGTCCAAAACGCAGGGTGACACGAAGGACCAACAACCCTCAGGGCTGTGAAACCAGTGCGTGCAGGTTCGGAAACAGCTCCCTGGAGGAGGCTGTGGCATGGCAGGAGGCATGGCCCAGGGAGGGCCGGGCGCGAGGAAGGGATGCCCACCAGGCTGGTTTCTGGATTCCTCAGTTCAGAACAGAGACCAGGTCACCGTGGGCACCAACTACCTGCCAAGGGGCCACAGCTTTGAGGGAGGCTACACTGGGGGTCCTGGCAGGGTCTATCATGGGTCACGGCTGTGGCAAATGACCCCACTCATCTGTATTCTAATTGCTTTTGGGTCCTGACCTACATCGTGTAGATTTTGTCATCTTAGAATCCCATCTACTTCTGCGTCAACCACTGTAATTGCATGGGCTGAAATTGAGCTTCAAGCTTTCTCTTGATTAGTTTATAAAATATGAAAAGACATGAGCATCGATATTTGTCAACAAAGAACCTTGAAAACGATGGGCTCAGGATTAAGATTTTATCAAGTTTCTCGGATAAGTTCATGAAACACATACCCACGACAGCCTCTCACCTGGGGAGGAACTAGTTTCCTGAGTCCCGTGAGCTGTTGTAGCAACTTAACCCGGGCGGGGGGAGGGGGGGGGCAGGAACCTCTGATCGATGGGAGCAGGTCGGAGGCAAAGGTGACAGCCTAGACTTGCAGTTGGAGTCTGGGGGGCCTGGAGGCAGTCTTGTGAGACTGAGCCCTTAACCTGGGGCATCTGATGGGAACTGGGCAGTGTCAGAACTGAGCTGCATGCCAGCTGGTATCTGACATTTCGTGGGAGGCAGAAAAGCTCCCCCCACCTCACTAAAATGGGGGGAGTCCACCTGAGGGAAAGTACCAGGCTCTTGACGACCTTCAGCAGCTCCTCCATGACAACAGCGATGCCCTGGTAGCCGAGCAGCCGGCAGATGACCTGGAAGTGTGGGGGCCCCACGAAGTTCCGGTAGCTGCCGTAAATGCTGGAGTAGGCCAGGTTCAGAGCCTGCGGACACAGGTCGCCTGCCGCATAAGAACTCTCGTGATGCCTTTACGAGGTGGTCCCTCACAAGGTGACACCTCTGGGCAGCAGGACTGACAGAATAGAGCTGCGGGGAACCTCTCTCAGATCCAACCTCAGGAAGCTACCCCTTGAGATGGCATGACCCACCGCCCCCCACCCTGGCCAGAGGCTGAGCAGATCTGGGGTCAGTTCCAGAATGCCTTCCCTTCAAAGGCCAGACTTCTTGCTCCTCCTCAACCCCTCAGACGCCAGGGCAGGAGGAAGTGAGGACCCCGACAAGGAAAACCAGCTCGGCTCCCAGTTCCTCTTTTCCACGGACTCCTTGGTGCAATAAACGCGCTGCAGGCTGTGCAGCAGATAGAAGCAGCCTTACTTTCCCCTCAAAATCCCACGTGTCCTCGGAGCCCAGGCCGCTTCTACATCTACCAACCCCGGCTTCCCTTTCACCCAACACCCTCCTGGCTGCACGGACATGCACTGTTTCTTTCTCACCTTAAGGGGCCTAAAGAGGCTCCTTTGTGTCATTATGTGAACAGACTCCTCTCCGCACCTTTGAGAAGAACTCCCTGCCCAAACCTCAGCCCCAAGCTTCCGATCACAGAGCCCAGGGCTGCGCAGCCCACAGGGACACCACATGAAAGGGAACTGCGCAAACAGCAGCAGGAACAGTGCCCACACCACAGGGCGCTCGGGAGAGGAGCCCGTCATGCCCGCCCTCCCTGCGAAGCTGCTCTGGAACGAACGCCCATGCTGTTTCCAGTGGGTGCATGCTTTTTTTTTTTGATAGAAAAGCAAGAATTTGTTGACTGCAGCAAAAACACATTTAGAACAATGAAACAAGGAAGAGCCTAGAAGAAGCAAAAGGAGAGCCTGGGCCGGGCTGCCATGGTTCCCTGCGAAGTCAGAGCAAAGGGGGCCTTAGAGGCAGGTTCAGGGGGTCCAGGATGGCCTGCCGCTGTCCACTGCTCCCCCAGGTGCGAGTTTCTCTCTCCCTCCCTCTTTCTAAAAATCAATCAATAAAACTAACATTTTATATCTCAAACGACAGTTAAACCATCGTAACTGAACTGATTTAAATGAAATGTCAAAATCTGCTAAACTGTGAACTTAAAAATCATCACACACACACACACACACACACACACACACACACACACACAGGAAGCCTACCTTGGACCCATGCAAATACTGGGGCTGCGCATTTGGCTGTTTGTCTCTTTGAAATTCTTGAGAAAATGGTAACACTGTCCGAACAAATCTAAGTAAGAACCAGAAAAAGGAAAATGTAACGACTTTTAAATTTTCATAATTTTTCCATTAAATATCAGTTAAATCTTCCTCCTAATTAACTGAAATAATCATCATAGAAAAACTCAAAGAAATCTGAACTAGAACATGCACGAGATACAATTCTGTGAAGGCTGGTACATGTGCCCAGATTTCAGAAACGAAGAGCATCAGGGAGCCAAATAAACAGCCTGCAAACCCAGGAGAGCCTGGTCCGTGGGCAGTGAGGAGGCGACCAAGGACCTGGTGGGGCCTGGCCTGCTCAGACCCCCTGGGTGGGGCACCGGGACCCGCCTGGAGCTGCTCACCGGTTGGTGGAGCCGTTGTAGCAGTAGTTGGGCAGGAAGTCGTAGTTGAGCTCCCAGAAGACATGCAGGGTGATCCTCCCATAAGGTGCGGACACGTTGTGGTTGGCCTCCCGGAACATGGCGTCGAAGCTGTCCAGCGACAAGTACCTGCTCAGCAGCTGGTGTGTCATGCGGTTGATTTCCAAGAGGCCGTCCAGCTCCTGCGTGAACACAGGACGGGAGTGAGGACAGAATGGGGCCCGGACAGTGGCATCCACTCTCCACAGGGGTGGCGCCATGGGGTGGTGGGACAGAGCTGGACACACCAGGGTGTGGTCAGCGAGCCGGACCAAGACTGCATGAGGGAGAGTCTGCCAGGCCGGTGTGGCTCATTGAATAAGCATCATCCTATGAACCAGGAGATCACGCACGGTTTGATTCCTGGTCAGGGCACATGCCCGAGTTGTGGGCTCGATTCCCAGTGCGGGGAGTTGCAGAGGCAGCTGGTCAATGTTTCTCTGTGACATCTATGTTTCTCTGTGACATCTATGTTCCTCTCTCTCTCTCTCTCTCTCTCTCTCTCTCTCTCTCTCTCTCTCTCTCAAATCAATAAAAACATATTAAACACTTTTCAACTGTTGGTTCCATGCTATTGCTTTTGTTTGCTTTTTCAGGGACCCTATGATGTGTATATTGGACCTCCATTGTCTAACTACTATATGAAATTTTCTTTAAAAGAATTCTCTGCTAAAAGAAGGCCAAGCTTAATAAGTGCCTATGTTTTGATTTCTGTGCAAAACATTGATTTAATGTATCGATAAGGATGAAAATAAAATCAGCTATAATCCTTGTGACCCATATCCAACACTGGGCCGAGCCTGAGGGAAGAAAGGGCACTTACGACGATTGAGGTCAGGTCTTCACTTTCAAACCGTCCAATAGCCAGTTCCAGGGACTTGTACATGGCCACCGAGACGCGCTGGGTGATAAGGCGATTGAGGTCTATAGACCTGCCCAGGAGCTGGGGGTGAGAGAGTGGAGAGAGTGAACTGCTAAAGCAAGCAAGAATATTTGTACACGTCCCCTCCAGAAACTCATAAGAAGAAGACATCATGCACAACATTTCAACATGTTTCGCTCCAACATCAATGTTTTTCTCTTTCTCCCCATCTCCCTTTCTCTCTCTAAAAATCATTAAAAAGATAATTTTTTAGAGAAAAAAGAAAAAGGAATCTGGGCAAGGCCTGGTACACACAGTGCTGCAAGTCTTTCCTTGTGTTGCAGGTTCTCCAACAGGAACCGTTTGCCTTTAAACTCTCCACATTTTATAAGGAAGTCCCCATAGTCACTTGACAGACAGGCTCCTATTCAAATCTCTCCAACGCTAAGAAGACCTCACTGTTTCAGATGCTGGTCCATGCTGGGCAAGGCCCCTCACCTGCACATGCCTCTGTTTGAGCAGCGTCTCGTAGCGGTTGGAGGGCGGGAGGTGGATCGTGGCCCCTTGATTCTTGCATTCGGATCTTAGCCGTTTGTCAAGAAGCAAACTAGAATGGAAGGAAGGGAGGACACTGATCACATGCTCTGAATTTTAATGTTAATATCAGATCAAGCTACCCGAGGTTCCATCCCCAAACCACTGAACACATACTCACCTTCCAGCCATAACCTTATAATATGCAAATATCTGGTCAGCCAACTTGTAAACAAACTGGTCAAAGCACAGATTCACCTGAAGAAGAATAAATGAGACATTACACTTTAATTCCCTAAACTGAGATCCGATAACATCTTTGATATAGAAAATGTGATACATTCAGGGTGCGGCAAAAGCAGGCTTACAGTTGTGAATACACGACTTTATTGAATTTATTAGAATGACATTTGTTAGTAAAATTATACAGGTTTCAGATGGTTAGTCTATAATACACATCTATCTATTGGATTGTCACCACACAAGTCAAGTCTCCTTTTATCACCATTTATTCCCCCTTTTCCCTGTTCTTCCTGCCCCCACCCCCTTTCTCTCTGGTCATCATGATAGTGTTGTGTGTGCAAAGTTTATTCTTGTATTATTATTCTTTGTTAGTTTTATTATTTTCCATAAGACAACGATAAACCTACTTTTGCCACACCCTGTACTTATAATGGATTATTTGGCCAGAAAAAATCTTGTCTTTTACAGCAACACGCATGGATGTTGAGGGCATTACGCTAAGTGAAATAAACTGGACAGAGACAAGTACTGTCTCGTCTCACTTACATGTGTAATCTTAACAAAACTACACACTCAAATGCAGAAAAGAGAGTGGGGGTTGCCAGAGGCACAGGGGAAGGCAGTCAGAAGGTTTGCATTTCCAGTTTCACAGTAAATACGGCTGGGGATGCAAAGAATGCAAACTGCCACAGCAACTAACAGAGGCTCTTGTTGGGAAGAGATACACGAGAGACCATCACTATGTTAGTAGCACAGGCAGCGCGTGCACTTGTCAGAGCTGTCTCAACGGGCGAGCTGCCGGGAGAACCGGCTCATCCCCCTCCAGCTCCTGCTGTCACGGAGCAGCTGTGCAGAGAGGCGTGCAGTCAGAAGGGCTGACCCCAACATCTATTTCAAACATCGTTGCTCTGTTTAAACCTCATTGTGTTAGATTGTAGGTTTGCTTCCTCCGACCTCCGGACAAAGGACATGGAAGAGCCTGTTCCAGGTGCCTGGGAACTCACCTCTGCCTCAATTTCATCGTAGAGAAACTGCTTGTTGAACCGGGTGAGGGCATAGTGGGCGCTGTCGTTGTAAAGGTCCAGGGAGTAGAGGACATACCTGCAGAGGGGAGAAGTCAGCCAGCCTTGCACACACAGCTTCCCTGAACCTGAGGACCGTCCTGCTCTGCTCTCCTCTCCTCTCATGAGGGAAACCAATCCCTTCAAATGCCAGCTCCTGTGATGCCCTGAGGGAACATCCTGGGCAGTGAACCCACCCCATGGGCTGGGCACCAGACTCAAGCCACGCCCGAGTCACAGGCCTCCATCAACTGTACCTTCTCCCTTATCCTGTTTGAAAGGTTTTTGCCACAAGGATGTAGCATCCCATCCTCCCATACAATAAAAGCCTAATATGCAAATGTCCAAACGGCAGAATGACTAGTCGTTATGATCTGCATTGACCACCAGGGGGCAGATGCTCAATGCAGGAGCTGCTTCCAACCTGCGGCAGTGGTGGGGGTTGGGGCTGGAATGCAGGCGGTGCAAGGCAAACAGCCAAGGTGGGTGCCAGCGGGGGGGTCCCCTGATTACCCTGCCATTTGCCCCACAGATCGGCCCTGATTGCTGGCCAGGCCTAGGGACCCTACCCATGCATGGATTCGTGTACTGGGCCTCTAATTTTTTTTTTTAAATAAACACAACAATGAGGATTTTTTTTTTTTTTAACAGTATACTATTTTTGTCTAGCAGGCATGACTCAGTGGCTGAGCGTTGACCTATGAACAAGGAAGTCACAGTTCTATCCCTGGGTTGTGGGCTGGATACCCATTGGGGGCTGTGCAGGAGGCAGCTTATTGATGATTGTCTCTCATCAATGATGTTTCTCTCTCTCACTCTGTCTCCCAACTTTTCTGAAATCAATAAAAACATTTTTAAAAAAAGACAAGAAACCTGTCCCTTATATGACTCTCTCGATCTCCCCTAGAATTATAGCATCAAATTAAGCACTGAGAACAGCCCAGCCCTGCCTTGACCTCTCACCTCTCCAAAGCCAAACAGGGACCCCAGTCCCCACTAGCGAAGAGCCAGCAGGGCCCCAGGACACTCACTCCATCATGGACGCCTCCTTGGTCTCCAGGATGTGGTCGGTCAGGATCCAGGGCATGGACATCTCGATGGGGAACTGGATGCGCCGGCCCATGGTGAGCTCCAGGAAGAACTCGCGGAACCACAGCTGCGAGAGGTCGCAGCACTGCTGCAGGGTTTCTGGGGGGTGCAAGCGGCAGTGGGTCAGTTTCTGCAAATGGCGCAGACTCACAGACAAGGTACAGACATACGGACAGACAGGGCGAGGGCCGTGCACCAGGTGCCAGCTCCTTTGCCATCAGCCCGGAGCCATGCGGGGGTGGTGAGTGGGCAGGGTCTCAGTCCCCTAACACTAGGGATGGGACACCTGACTGCAGACAAGCCAGCTGGACTGTGGCTGTCACCCAGGCAAGGACGGAGGCGGCATCTGGGCTGTGGGTACGACAGGGACATCGGTGCCTGTCATGGGCCCTGTGTACCGTGTGAGCCTCGGGGGCCGGGATGAAAGTACGCATGAAAAGGAGCAGTGAGACCAGGATGACCCTGTTTTGCTGGGGATCAGACGTAGCATTTCCTGCACACTCTGTGGGTCTATTTAATGCAAAAGGACTGTTTTTGATGCTTCTGTCCTATGGTGTAGTGAAAAGCAAAAAGCTCGCTATTCACTGCACACTTACAGCATCCCAGCCAAGACGGGGCCTCCTGTTCGGAGCACATGCCGAGACAGGATAACCAAGGGCACGATCCGGCACCCTGGTCCAGGGGACCTGCATCACCCCAGGGCAGCTGCCTGAGCCAGGTGACCTGACTGCACACGTCATCGCCAGAGGTGACGTTCACATGGTCATGTCAGACCCTGTGTGGCTGAAGGCCAGCTACGGCCCCTCAGCTCTCACCCTTTCAAAGGCCATGCCACTCGGAGGGAGCCGTGCGTTCACAGCAACAGCTGAAGGTTGCTACAGGGTTATCACACGTCACCACCTGGGTGCGGGTACATGAGGGACCTCAGCGGGGACGGTCAGCAGGCGGAAGCGTTCTGGATGGTGTTAGCGGTGTTAGAGCATGCTGGGCTGGGCGCTGGTCAGCAGTGTCTCTTACCGCTGAAATTTATCAAGTGAGTGTAGAAGAAGGACTCTCGATGGAATTTTTCTATGTCCAATATGGTGGGCCCCTCAAGGCTACTTCTCAGGGTTTTCTTGGAGCCACTTTTGTCTGCAATGAGGGACTCTAGCATGGTTCTCACCATGTAAAGCTGTGTTATCCAGTGACACGTTTGCGGGAGAAAACACACAGGGAGCATTAGTTGCACCAGATGCTGCTTGGCCCCCGGAGGCTGCCTGGTCCGAGGCCCTGACCTGAGCCGGGCTTCCCCGGCTCCGCTAAGGGGTGTGGGTGCCCATGTACGAGGCCGCGTGACTGCTGCGTGGGAGGAAGGACCTGCGAAGGAGCACTTCACCTCCGTGCCCTGAATGTCAGCAAGGTAAACGAACGATGTCTTACCCCCGAAGGTTAAGAGAGGCGGATAGGTGTAGGACTGCCTCAGAAACGCGTTAACCGCATGCACCAGCCTCTCCATGCCCAGAGACTTGAGCTGCCGCAGCAGCTCAGCGGAGCTCAAGGACTCTGCCATGGTGCGCACCAGGTACAGCTAGACACGGACAGACACGGGAGAGGCGGAGAGAGCGTTAGTCACACGACAGAGCGGAGACACACACATGGGACGCAGGGCACACACCGCGGACGGACCCCGAAGGGGCTTCCTCCCACATACCGAGCGTCCCATTTACAGCCAGCAACGTGCTTTGCTGGGGATCCTGGCGACCGGCAGGCAGGGCCGGCCCCCAGGGGATGAGAAAGCAGAGGGTGGAGGGGCAGGTGTGAGTCAGAAGAAAGCTGTTTGGGGGGAGGGGGGAGAATGAGAGAAACAAAGCAGTGGGACTCAGTTCCGGGATGCCCAAACGCTACGTTTTTAAATCTCTCCACGTCCTCTCTTCAGGAATAGTACTTGCAGCACAACATGAAAATCGCACCCATGCCCGAAACAGCCACCGAGAAACAGCATGAATACAGACGTTCACCCGTACTTTGGACTCGGGTGTTGGGCCATCAGATTAAGGTCTGCATGCAAGTGAGCGAACTGGGCAGTCCCCATGTTGTCCCGGTCAGCACTCTGACCCACCCAGGCCACGGACAGAGGGGCCGGACTGACACAGTCAAGGCTGGATTTGTCCGGGAGTAGAGGTGACTGCATTTCACTCCTGGCTGCGCTTCCCAACCCCCCGCTCAGGGTTGGTCCTCTTGGGGATAGGCAGAGGCAGGGGACAGGGACGAGAACCTGTGTGCTGGAGGGTCCCACGGCGCGGCGAGGCACTTTAATGTCGAAGCCGCTTTTGGGGTCCTTCTCGCCCCGCAGGGCTGGGTCGTTGAAGGGCTCGTGCCCCGTCTCCCAGTCGCACACAGTCTTCCTGATGGCCTGCAGGACACTAAACACGGCACGAGCGCTGATGCCATGGGGCCACTGACCATCGCAGCATCTCACCCAGCTCAATAGGAAATTTTAAAAATAGATTGTTGCCCAGCTGCATTGGTTCTGTGGTTGAGTGTCCTGCCATGGTGCACACCAGGTACAGCTGGACGTGGTTCGTTTACCTTGATCAGTATTTCATCCCCAGTGTGAGGTGTCAGGAGGCAGCCGATGGATGTTTTTCTCTCTCTCCCCGCCTTCCTCTCTCTAAAACCAATAAAGACACACACACATACACACACACACAAAACCCTAACATGCAAATAGACCAAACAGCATAATAACTGAATAGCCAGTGACTATGATGTGCACTGACCACCAGGGGGCGTGTGCAGAACATGGTGAGCATCGGCTGCAACGGGATGGTGGAGCAGGTGAGTGGGGGCGCCAGACCAACTGTCATTGGGATGAGCCTCTGGTGGTTACTGAAAATTATTTGCTACTGCACACCACTGTCCTGCCCGCCACTCACAGCCATCAGTGGTTGCAAATGGCGACTGCCAGCTCCGATGGTCCCTCAGGGCTTCTCTGCCTACCCCTGCTCCTGAGGGGCGATTGGGACCAACAGCTGCCTCTCACACCTGCTGCTGGCGATGGCCCCGCTCACACCCACTGCTGGAATTGGCCCCAATCACTCCACACTGTCAGCAGGTGTTAATGGGGCCGGCAGCAGCGGCGGGAGCTTGGCTGCTGGCAGACGGGACCGGGGGCTGTTGTGGGAGCGGCTGTGCAGGGTGCAGAGGATGGAGTGAGACCTGCCCCTGTGCCAACCGTAGCCTTATGGTCATAGTTCCTTTAAAGGCGCATGAATTTATGCACTGGGCCCCTAGTCTATAAAATCATAATATGCAAGTCGACCAAATGGCCCAACAGCAGAACGACCATCCAGACGACCACACTATGACACTCACTGGCACCATGCCAGTCAAGGTGGGTGTGATGCAATTGGTCAGGGGGCTGCAATCATCCCACGATCGCCCAGCAGAGGGAGGTTCAGGCCACGGGTGAGCAGGGTGATGAATCAGGGAAAGGCTCTGTGATCACCCCAAAGAAGAAGGCACAGGCAACCCTCTGAGGGGCAACTAATGTGGGGGATCCTCAATTGATCAGCCCACAGAGGGAGGCTCAGTGCACCAGCTGGTGGTTCGATCAATGTAGTGGGGGCTCTGCAATTGCCCCAAAGAGGGAGGCCCAGGCCACCTTCTGTGGGGCGAATGATAGGGGAGCTCCACAGAACTAGGGAAATGGATAACTGAGGGTGTGTAGTGGTGGACACGGACAGTGCCAGGACAAGGCAGGTGCAGGTGGGGGGTGGGGACAGGGCTGCAAAGGCCTACCTTGCACGAATTGTGAACATAGGGCCTCTAGTCTAATCTAATAAAAGAGTAATATGCTAACTGTGTCACTCTGCTACATCCCAAACCATGCCCATCAGCCAATCAGAGTGGCTATATGCAAATTAACCCAACCAAGTTGGTGGCCGGCAGCCACAGAGCTACAGCAAACAGGAGGCTTCACTGCCCCAGTGATGGAGGAAGCTGCCTGCCTAGGCAGGTCGTGCCTTCCACTCAAGACAACAAAGTTTCAATTATAGAAGATAAATAAACCCCAGAACCTGCTTCCAGCCAGCCTCACTGGGAGCTTGGTTGGCTGGGGCCTGTGGCCAGACTACATACAGTCATCAGACCCTCACTCAGGATGGCCCCACCCTCATGGGGTGAGGGACCCTGTTAGGGGGCTTGGCCAGCCTGAAAATGTCCCTCAACCCCTCACCCAGGCTGGCCAGGCATCCCAGTAGGGATCCCCACCCTGAAGGGGCTGTGGCAAGCCTGCAAACAACCATCAGACCCTCACCCATGCTGGCCACGCACCCCAGCGGTCCCCCCACCCTGATCCAGGACTCCCTTCAGTGCAAATCAGCCGGTCCCCACCCTTGCAGCAAGCCTCTATCCTATATAATAAAATGGTAATATGCAAATTGACTTTAACAGCAGAACGACTGGGAATGACTGGTCACTATGACCAGACGCTCAATGCAGGAGCTTCCCCCTACTGGTCAGTGTGCTCCCATAGGGGGAGCTCTGCTCAGCCAAAAGCCAGGCTGACCACTGCCAGTACGCGGTTGAGGCGGGAGCCTTCCCCGCCTCCTCAGCAGCGCTAAGGATGTCAGATGCCGCTGAGGCCTGATCCCCACTGGCAAGTGGATATCTCCCGAGGGCTCCCGGGCTGCCAGAGGGATGTCCGACTGCCAGCTTAGGCCTGATCGCCCGGGGAGTGGGCCTAAGCCAGGTGGACATCCCCCCAAGGGTTCCCAGATTGCGAGAGGGCATGGTCCGGGCCAAGGGAGCTCCAAGAGTGCACAAATTTTTGTGCACCCAGCCTCTGCTATGTACCTAAAAGAAAATATTGAGAGCACAGCTGTATTAACCTACACCAACCCTCCGATCCAGGCCCCTGAGTGCAGGGCGCTAACCTCTGGATGACGTTCTTCTTCTTCTTGATGGCCTGTCGCAGCGGCTCCCGCAGCGTGATCTGGGAGAAATCCTGCAGGGCGGCGTAGACCGTGTGCCGAATGGCATGGTTGAAGACACTCTCCATCCTGCCCATCAGCACCTGCAGGCCCTTGATCATGGCGATCACCTGTGGGGACACTGGGCTGTGGGGGTGATGGCAGACGCACACGTCCGGCCTCCCCCCATCACTTGCACTCCTGCTCGGATTTGTTTAATGAATGTGTTGCCTTTTTAAATAGAAGAGAAATTTCTATTTGCTAATGACAAAAAGCAAATTCTGCCCTGGCTAGTGTGACTCAGTTGTTTGGAACATCATCCCATACACAGATCATGGGTTCGATTTCCGCTCAAGATTGATGATTCCTGGTCAATGTTTCTCTCCCTCTCCCTCTCCTTTACTCTCTCTCAATCAATAGAAACACATATTTAAAAAAAAAAAAAAAAAGACAGGAAACTAAGTGAAATGAACAACTTGTCTTCACCAAAACGCCTGAAGACAGAGGGATCCCAGGTGCCCACTGCCCCAGGAACATGGCAGAGCCTGGGGATCGGGGCTCCCAGTGGGGCAGAGGGAGGGAACTCCTGGCTCTTGGGTGCCAGATTACTTCTTGTCCCCCTGTATCTGCCCTAGGGGAGTTGTGGGCAGAGATCAGTATCCACAGTCTATTCTATTGTGTTTTGACAAGTGTGACAGATGCAAAAGGGCGGCCCCACAGAGAAGCAATGACAAATGTAGGTGGTTTATTCCCGTTTTCCTCTCCTTTGAAAAGGGAGCCCATGGAACCCCAGCGGCGACGGAGGCAGAGACAACAGACAGACGCACCTCCACGAGGGCAAACTTCTCTTCGCTGGTGTAGTTGTAGCGTGTGGCACGCTCATACTCCTCAGCGTTGTCGGGGCAGTCCTTGTTGGAGTACTTGTCCGTCGGGTGCACGAGTTTCCATGAATACTAGTCAGAGAGACCGGGGAGAAACAGAGTGAGTGCAGTGCTTGGCTGCTGGTCGCGTAGGAGGCAGACAGACAAGGGCAGTGGGAAGGACAAGCCAGGAATGGAAGGTCACCAGGGCGGAAAGGCATGGGCATTATTGGGGTCTACAAGGGGCAGCTGGTCAATGTTTCACTATCACATCGATGTCTCACTCTCTTTCTCTCTCCCTTCCTCTCTCTGAAAACAATAAAAATATATTTTAAAAAATATCGTAATGTTACAATTTAAAGTCTATCAATGCCAACAGATGAGGTCATTGATTTGTAACACAGGAGCATGAAACATTTGTTGAGTTGTTTTCCCTTTAAATTGACATATAACTTTATTTCTAGGCACACAATAAAAAGCCCATTTGTTCTTGATCCAAGAACCAAAGTTAATGCAGAAAAAATATCATCGAGTTCATGTCTTGATGATTCGGGGGGGGGGGGGGGGGGGGGGGGAAGGACGCTCTCCAGGTTCCCTGTGTTCCCACCTCCTGGCAAGCGAGGGAGGGCGCCTACCACTTCCATCACATGTGCGCTCCACTGGGACAGCAGCTGCAGGCCCTGCAGCGCCAGGTCGAAGAGCTTCCGGTACTCAGCGTCTGTCTTCTGGGCCTCCTGGCGGCCGGAGCCTGTGACAACCTGGAGCATCAAGAAGTCGTCCCAAATGTAGAAATCTGGGCGAGTCTCCCCATCCCATTAAACCCGCCCTAGGGACCCACCCCAAGGGTCCTGGGCCAGAAATGTGACATGATGGGCACATGATCCATCTGGTCTCTGGCCAGTGCTTAGTGGTCAGAGCCTCAGCCTGAGCACTGAAGGGTACAGGGTTCGATTCCCAGTCAAGAGCGTGTGCCTGTGTTGCAGGTTCTATCCCCAGTGCCCCCCTCAGGCCGCAAGTTGAAAGCAGCCGATCAATGTGTCCAATGTGCCTCTCTCACATCCATGTTTCTCTCTCTTTCCCCCCCTTCCCCTCACTCTCTCTAAAAATGGAAGGAAAAAATATTCTTGGATGAGTATTAATAAACATACAAGACATCCATCGTTAATAAAGACGCTGCAGCCACACAAGCAAAGGGCAAGTCGAGTGACTGTATGAAAAGTCCTGGCTGACCCCCCACTCTTCCCTGCCCTGCCTTTACCTGCTGTCCTAACCCTTTCAGTCTGCAGTTCACTGATGATGAGAGCACCTGCTAAATCCTACACCCACAGCCCCTCCTGGGCGCTCTCTCCACCTGTGATCTCGTGTGTGACTCCCAGGGCCATGTGTCCTGCAGGACTGTGAGTGGAAAAACTAGTTTTTTCTAAGCTGCGTGATGGCTGAAGCTGAGGTGGGTCCTCCATTCACAGTATGGCCCACAGGGCTGGCCTGCCGACCTCGCTGTTGCTGTAGCGCGCCAGCTCGGAGATGAAGCGCATGTGGTCCTCTCGGATCTGGATCATCTGCTCACAGATGTTGTACTGGGGGCTGCTGCTGGAAGATGTGCACGTCCACCTGGCGGGAGGGTGGCGGGTCATCGGAGGGTCGCCTGCTCCCCTCCCGCCTGTTTTTAAAAAGTCATCTTAATTTCTCCTTCGTCACCAAACTGTCTCCTGACAGCGATGCCAAGTGTAGCACAGGGAATACAGTCAGTCACATTGTGATAACTGTGTGTGGTGCCAGGTGGGTGCTGTACATATCAGGGGGACACTTTTGTGAAGTATATGATTATATCACCACCATGCAGCTGCAAACACTTCAAAGTCATATTGAATGTCAACTGTGATCAAACTAGCCCTGGCCAGTGAGCATCAATGGTCAGAGCATATCTGCCTGCACACCAAACGGTTGTGGGTTCAATTCCTGGTCAAGGGAATGTACCTAGGGTGCAAGTTAAATCCCAGGTTTGATTGGGGAGCATTTGAGAGGTAACCAATTGATGTGTCTAATCTCATATAGGTGTCTCTCTCTCTCTCTCTCCCCCTCCCTCCCTCCTTCCCTCCTTCCCTCCTTCTCTCCCTCTCCCTCTCCCTCTCCCTCTCCCTCTTCCTCCATGTAATGGAAAACATATGCTGTCTAGGTTGTGGGTTTGATCCTCAGTTGTATGTATGGGAGGCAGCTGATAGATGTTCTATTCTCACGTTGATGTTTCCATCTCTCTCTCTCTCTTAAAAAAAATACACAAAATAATGACAATAGGAACATCTCATAACATTCTAATTGGGCAGCTCACGCTCGTACCGAGATTTGTTTTCCTCATAGTGGGCGCTGGTCTTGATGTATCTTGCTAGTTCTATTTGCATGTCACCGAACAGTGGAACCACCTGGAGTTGCTGTATGCAAAAAAAAATAGAGTCAATCATGTATGTTTAGTGATCAAATTTATAATTACGTGAATGAATAATGCCATTAGTTATTGTTGGTTAAAAGCATTCTCTGCAAATCATTTAGTGCAAAAAAAGTGGTGAACACTTTTTTGTTCTACATTCCCTTCAAGAACAAAATACAAGTGCCAACATTCATGAAATCAATCAAACCATTCTAAATATGGAAATTAACCTGATGGTGACTAGATCTACGGTCATAAAAAATTCAACTGCATTTCTACATACTAGCAACAACTAGAAAATGAAATTTTAAAGCATTTGCAAAAGCATCCAAAAAAAATTATGTATGAATACATTAAACAAAATATAGACAAGGCCTCTCAGGAAAAATACTATCAGAAATTCTGGATGGACAACATCTTAAAGTTTTCATTGAGAAATATATCAGGTTCACGTATGGGAAGACTTGGTAATTTAACAAAGTCCATTCTCCCTAAATGAATCTATACATGCAATGGAATCCCAAACAAAATACCAAGAGGAAGGTGGTTTATAAGTGGTGAGCATGTGTGGTGATCACAAGTTCAGTTGTAAAATGCATTTTGAAAGGTGAAAGGATGATACGCACGACAATCTTGAAGAACATAAGTGAAGACTTCCTGGTGAGCATACCTACTCTACTGGGAAGCCACGGCCACTGGGACAGTGTGGCCTTGGAGCATGGATGGAGACCAGTGGGGCAGGACAGAGGACCTAAGACAGAGCCACAGACAGACACCTGGTTTATGACCCACAAAACACAGAACAATGTGGGAAAAGATGGTCTCTGCAATGAAAGGACAGGTCAGGTAGATATCCATATGTAGAAAAAAAATCCAAGAATGTCAACCCTTAGCCCTGGCCAGTGTGGCTCAGTTGGTTGAGCGTGGTTCCATGCACAAAAGGGTCGCAGGTTCGATTCCCAGCAGGACACATGCCTGGGTTTCAGTCTCAATCCCCATTAGGGGGCGATCAGGAGGCAGCCAATCGATGATTCTCTCTCATCATTGATGTTTCTATCTCTCTCTCCCTCTCCCTTCTTCTCTCTCTAAAATCAATAAAGATATTAAAAGAATCACAAAGAGTCCTAGCTGGTTTGGTTCAGTGGATAGAGCATCGGCCTGTGTACTGAAGGGTCCTAGGTTCGATTCCAGTCAAGGGCACTGGGTTGCCAGTTTGATCCCCAGTAGGGGGCCTGCAGGATGCAGCCGATCCATGATTCTCTCTCATCATTGATGTTTCTATCACTCCCTTCTCCCTTCCTCTCTGAAATCAATAAACATACAATATTAAAAAAAAAAGAAACACAATGAGAGAGAGAGAGAGAGAGAAAGAGAGAGAGAGAGAGAGAGAGAGAGAGAGATAAGAATGCCAAACCCTACGTCACACCACACAGAGATCAATTCCAAGGGAAACTATAGGTCTAGACGGAGAAGGAGCAGTGATGTGTCCAAAAGCTAACACGAGAAAATCACACGAGCCTGCTGTATGGAAACATTCCCTAAAGTAAACATTAAAGATGGACACATTGGATTACAATAAAATGAAGAACCTCTAGTCATCAAATGACGCCCCTAGGAAAGTGATAGGAGAGCCACATAGGGAATGGCTGCATTTTGGTGCACATGCACCTAGAGTATGTGCAGAAACAGCTGAACAGGGAAAACCAAGAAATGTCAAAGTGACGGTTCATAAAATACACAAAGGGCTAAGGCATCAGAGGCCCAAACAGCGCAATGGCACGCCCAGCGTCCAGTGGCGACCCCACGCTGAAGCCTAAGGACTGCTGCTGTGTTACCCACAGGAACAAGTGCAACTGAGTGACCGGCCAGACAAGGGACGCAAGGTGTGGTCCCCTTCATGCGAGACCACAGCCGGGCAGAGCTGTGCTGGGAGATGGTGAGGGAGCGGGCACAATGTCCCAGGACTCGTCACCGTCACACGTCTCTAGAAATGTCACTCACTCACCTTGAAAAACTTGTCGATTTTGGACAAGTTTATTCTTTTCTTGGCGTCTAGTTTATAGATGTTGCTGACGCTCCCATCCATCAAGTACAGACCAAATCCCATGACCTGAAAAAGCACAAAGTGGCATGGAAAGCTCAGACCCACAAGGTTAATTGTCCACAAACACCTACAGAAAACACACTTCACTCTGCAGTAAAGCCGTCTTAGCCCTTGCCCAGCGGTTGAGCGTGGACCTAGGAACCAGGAGGTCATGGTTCCATTCCCATTAGGGGGTGTGCAGGAGGCAACATCAATGGTCCTCTCTCATCATTGATGTTTCTGTCCCTGAAAGGATTGCAGACAAAGCACAGCCCGTTGGCCAGACCCTGGCTGTCCCTCCTTCCTGTGTCCCTCCCTCCGTGGGGCCTTCAACAGCCATGCCCACCCGCGTACTTTGAGAAGCATGTGTTTCTCGCTGGGCGTCAAGTACATCCTGTTCTCGTAGTAATCCACGCACAGGTTCACGATGTCTGCCAGGAGCTCTTCGTAGCCAGAGATGACTTCAAGCTGTTGCTGCAGAGACTGGAAGAGGGGAGCCCCATGCCACCAGCTGCTCCAGGTCCTCTGTCCCCTGGAACCCCAGCCATGCACCCCATCAGCCAGAGCAGGAGAACTCGAGCCTCACCTGCGTGATCTTGTTGTGGTTGGCCAGGAACATGGACAGGTTCTGCGACTCCTGGATGGACTGCGGGTCTGCCATTTTCCGTAGAAACTGAGCAGCCCTTTGTAAGCAGGAGAAAAAGAAAAGTTAATCAACTAACATGCTTCATGATTTAAAAAAAGAAGAGCCCAGCTGGGGCGGCTCAGTGGTTGAGGGTGGACTCATGAACCAGGAGGTCATGGTTGGATTCCCTGTCAGGGCACATGCCTGGGTTGTGGGCTAGATTCCTGAGTGGGGGGGGCGTGCAGGAGGAATCCGATCGATGAGGCACACCATCCAATGTCTATTTAATTGTAAAGACACAGCAGCAGACATATGATTTCAGAGGCAATGTAACTACAGCCTCTTCAAATGCAAAGTAAAAACTCTTCCAACTGAATTTTATAGCTCAGATTCCTTATATAGCAAGAGGCAACATCAGCCAGCACCTTGTCAGCTTTTTCTAACCAGTCATGCCTTCAGCAGGACTGGGGACAGACTCTAGAGAAAGTCTGTTTGGAGACAGCTTGCTCTGCTCTGACCATCCACCTCCCCCTCCCCCTCTGCCACCAGCCAGGCACCCATACTCAGTGTTGCCGAAGCACACACCACGCCATGTCCGCCTTTTCCAATTATCTTCTGCGAATTCCAAAAGAAAACCGCCTTGGAGGAGAGCAGGTCTGGGAAACCAGGAAGCTCCACGTGACCACACTGTAGCAGTCCACAGAGCCAGCTGCACCCACTGCTGGGACCGCATGCACCCGACCGGGCCATCTTGAACGGAGAGTGATGAGGGTTGGCACCCTCAGGCTGCAGATCCCACGTGCCCCTCACCAAGACGCTCATGGCGCCAAATGCCCCTGCAATGGTGCTTCTGCCATTCAAGGTGCCGAGCACTCCACAAACATATGAGTCAAGGGCACATATATACCTCGGTTCCAGGCAAAATCCCTGGCCCTGGTCAGGGAGCATGCAGGAGACAACCAATCGATGTGTCTCTCGCACATCCATGTTTTTCTCTCTCCCCCTCACTTTCACTCTCTCTAAAAATCAATGGAGCCCTGACTGGTTTGGCTCAGTGGATAGAGTGTCAACCTGCGGATTCAGGGGTCCCGGGTTAGATTCCAGTCAAGGGCATGTACCTTGGTTGCAGGCACATCCCCAGTAGGGGGTGTACAGGAGGCAGCTGATGGATGTTTCTTTCTCATCAATGTTTCTAACTCTCTATCCCTGTCCCTTCCTTTCTGTAAAAAATCAATAAAATATATTAAAAAATAATAAAAAATAAATAAAATCAATGGAAAAAAAGACTCAGGGGAGGATAAATAAACAAGAAAACAATCCTGGGTTTGGCCAGTAACCACCACCAGCCAGCTGTAATAGCTTCCGCACACCTGGATGCACACCTACTGTGTGCAGGAAGCACAGCTCACCAGGTACTCCCAGCCGCTCTCCACATGGGGGCTCAGCCGCAGGGCTAGGCTTACCTTTTGTAGGCCGAGTGGTCGTTCTTCACGCTGCACTTCATGTTCTTCAGTTCGTCCAGCACTGCGAACATGTTGATGAACTTGCCCAGCGTGACCAGGTAGGCCTCCGACACGAAGTCCTTCCTCCGTTCCGCGTGGCACAGGCGCCGCACCTCCCCACAAAAACGCTCGATGGCATTTCTCTGAGCATGGAAAGATGGGGGTCAGGAAAGTCACTGCCAGCGCAGGGACAGCTCCACATCTGGCCTTAACTAGTGTCCAGACTCACTCATAAAACAACCACTCACCCTGGAGGTGTGCTCAGCAGTTAGCATGTCGGCCTACATACTGGAGGGTTGTGGGTTCTATTCCTGGTCAAGGGCATATACCTGGTTTACAGGTTCAAAACGCACCCGCAGTTGGGACCTGTGTGGGAGTCAGCCCATCGATGTGTCTCTCTCATATAAATGTTTCTCTTTTTTTCTTCCCACCCCCTCCCTTCCATTTTCTTTAAAAATAAATGAGAAAAATATAATCGGGTGAGGATTAACCAAAAAATAAAAAAAATAAAATCCTCTCCCTGCCTGCATCGACTTTTCCTAACCAAGGAGCCAGAAGGAGCCAAGGTGAGGACCACCAGAGCGAGTGATGAGGGTGAGTTTGAGAAAGAAAACACCTGGAAAACGGGATGAGTATAAAGTATAAATTGGCAGAAGGACAAAAGTACTTGGAACTGAGAAAGCAATCCTCTACCCTAGTCGATTTGGCTCAGTGGGTAGAACGTGTGCCTGCGTACTAAAGGGTCCCAGATTCGACTCCCAGTCAGGGCATACTTGAGCGCCAGTGTGGGTCACGCAGGAGGCAGCTGATCAATGATTCTCTCTCATCCTTGGTTTCTTTCTCCCTCTCCCTCTCTCTGTCCCTCTCCTTCTCCCTTCCTCTCTGAAATCAATGAAAATGTATTTTAAAAATTATTAAGTAAATAAAATACAGAATTCTGCATCCCTCTCTCAAAAATAAAAATAAATAATGCATCTCCTTGAGGAAAACACAAATTGGCTCTCAAGGAGAGAAGTGAAACAAGAGTTCATTCTGAAAGAGCAAGCAACGCTCTCACCGGTCCAAGGCCTAGTTCCTTTTGTCTCTGAAGCAGCTGGTTGCTGTAATTCACTCAGGTGCTGTACTGAGCTCCTGGGGACAGTGGCAGTGACAGTGGCATTGTCCTAACCCCCGCAGAAAACCCTAAGATCATTCCGCTGTCCTACCTGGAAGTACATAAAATTCATCAGTTTTGTGACCTCAGGCTCAAGGACCTCCACGGTTTTCTCGTAAATTTCCACTCTGTTAGGTTGCTCATTACATTTCACCTGGGAATAAACAGGTATGATATAAAGTAAGGCTTCAGCCAGCTAGAAATGAGGGATGGAAGGTGCTGCTAGCACTGGGGGTCCCTGACTTCTGATGTGTAGAATTAGGTGGGGCTGGGCTGGGATGAGCTAGGCTGTGCAGGTTGGGTTTTGGCCTTGCTGAGCTAGGCGGGCGGAGGTAATGAGGGGAGTGGGTTTTTTTGGAGGTGCTGGAAAAGGGGCGTGGCCTGGCTGGGTGGGGCAGAACCGCAGGGTACCTGTGGGATGGCCCTCGAGCAGCTCCTCCAGGTATACAGCATGACGGCGTATTCCTGGCCCTCTTCCAGCATCTCATTCTGCAAGGGGGCACATGGCAAGTGTAAGGCACACAGGGAAGCATCGCTAGCAAAGGAGATGCCACATCGCCAACAACTACAGGGACCACCTATCCCAACTGCCATTTACAGACAAGCACCAGGACCAGCCTGCTGAGTAAGAGACAGCTGTGAGGAGGCTATTGTTACTGATATAGTGGTTCGGCAATGACAACCACACCGCTCCTCCTATACGGTCAAAGGTTACGGGTTCAATTCCCAGTCCAGGCACATACCCAGGTCGTGGGTTGGATTCCCGGCCAGGGAGTCTAAGAGAGGCAGTCCATCAATGTGATTTTCTCATATCTCTCTCTCTCTCTCTCTCTCTCTCTCTCTTTCAAAATCTTTGAATATGTCATCATGTGAGGATAAAAAAAAAGCTATATTTTGGACGTTTACAAAATGTGAAGTCATAAAAATACATAATTATAACAATGTTTACGCAATCTGTATCCCAAGGGGGTGCATGTGTGAAGGTACATGAGAGGGAGAGAACATGGTCTTCCTCAACATTCTCTGTGTGCTGTCGATAAATTTTCAGAAAGATCAGGTATCCTATCTAATAAAAGAGTAATATGCAAATTAGTTATCACTCTGTGACAAAGATGGCCACGCCAATAGGCACAAGATGGCAGCACCCAGTCAGCCTCAGCCCCGCAAGTGAAGTAACCAGGCCTGTTAGCCAGGCAGGTGGTGGGGAAGGCACGGGGGCCCGAGGGGCAGAGCCAGCAATAGCAGAGACCTGGGAATGGGCGGAGCCAGCGATCACAGGGGTTTGGGGGTCTTTTCCACTGGCCTGCAGCCACCAGCAGAGATTGCAGGCCAGTGCAGGGGCAGAGGTGGCAATCGAAGGGGCGTACTGGCGATCACAGGAGTTTGGGGGTCCCCTGCCCAGGCCTGCATTGTAGGCCAGAGGCTACAGGCCTGGCTAGGGATGGATCTGGAATTGGAGGGGTGGGGGGGGTGGAGCCAGTGATGGGAGCAAACTACATAGGAAACACCTTTTTGTAGTGCTCATTGGCTGAGCTCCCTGTATGCCACTGGTCATATTCTTAGTAACTTGGGTAATAAGAATCCAAAAAGGCAATCGAGGGGTTTTCCACCATACTCCTAGAGAAAAAAAATGAAGGTCCACTGCTGGAGGGCTCAGAAATGTTATATCCTGCCCTAGCCAGTTTGGCTCAGTGCATAATGCCTCTGCTTGCTGACTGCAGGTTCTGGGTTCAATTCTGACCAAGGGCATGTATCTATGTTGCAGGCTCCTCCCTGACCGGGACCCAGGTCAGGGCTCATGCAAGAGGCAACCAATCGAAGTGTTCTTCTCACTTTGATGTTTCTCTCTGTCTTTCCCTTCTCTTCCACACTCGGTATAAATCAATGGAAACATATCCCTAGTTGAGGGGGAAAAAAAAACAAGGAAGAAAGAAATGTCATATCCTATGAAAGATACATCTTAAAAATGCCTAAAGAAAGTTGCCGTTTGGTGGCTGTGGTGACTGGCAGTGGCTGCAGCAGTGAAGTGATGGGGCTTGTGGCTTCCCCTGATTAGCCTGGTCGCCTTCCACAAAGGGAGCAGGGAGTGGGCCTGCCTAAGCCGTCAGTAAGACATCCCCTGAGTGTTCCCAATAGGTGAGAGGAGGCAAGCTGGGCTGAGGAAACCCCCCCACCCACCCAGTGCACGAATTTCATGCACCGGGCCCCCTAGTCCTATATAATATAAGGGCAATTTGCAAATTGACCCTAACAGCAGAATGACTTGGAATGACTGGTCAGTATGACACACACTGACCACCAGGGTGCAGATGCTAATGCAGGAGCTGCCCCCTGCTGGTCAGTGCACTCCCACAAGCCAGGCTGACCGCTGCCAGTACAGCGGTGGTGGTGGTGGGAGCCTCTCTCACCTCCTTAGAAGCTTAGGCCTGCTCCCCGCTGGTAAGTGGACATCCCCCGAGGGCTCCCAGGCTGCGAGAGGGATGTCTGACTGCCAGCAGGTGGAGATCCCTGAGGGGTCTGAGACAGTGATAGGGCACCCCGAGTGGACCTATTTTTCTGCACTGGGCCTCTAGTCTATAGTAATGAAAGGGTAATATGCTAATTAGATTAAGAGACTTTGTGGACATCCTTCTCAACAAAGTCATTGTGGTGGCGCCAAGGCAGAGACAGTTAGGGGCGATCAGGTCAGGAGGGGAGCAGTTGAGGGTGAACAGGCCAGCCTGGGAGGGCAGTTGGGGGCCATGAGTCTGGCAGGGGAGGGCAGTTGGGGGCCATGAGGCTGTCAGGGGAGGCAGTTGGAGGAGAGCAGGCCGACAGGCATGCAGAGTGGTTATTGGCGATTGCGCAGGCAGTTGAGTAGTTAGGAACTATCAGTCCTGCATTTCGAGATGGATGTCTGGCAATCGGACATCCGCTGAGAGGTCCCAGATTGGAGAGGGTGCAGGTAGGGTAAGGAACACCCCCCCACCCTGCACTAATTTTTGTGCACTGGGGGGGCGGGATTACCATGCCAGAATGGACGGTGGCTTGTTCAATGTATCTTGCAATACCGGTGACAAATGCATTTCTGTCTTCAAAGTTAGTGTTGAAATTTGGCTGCAAGGAAGAAAAAGACCATCAAGTGGAGATCCGCATGTCAGGAGGTCAGCGTCATAGGGGTCTGCTGGTGGCCACCGGCACCCACCCACCTGGTAGAGCAGGGAGGATGGTGGGGGCTCGATGCATGGCTGCTGGTCAGGCAGAGGCAGCTCTTCCAGGAGGTCCACGTTGGACAGCGCATCCTCCAGTGTCACTTGTGCCGCCATCCTGGCGCAGAACCCAACACGAAGCAACCTGTGCTGTTTGGAAGGAAGTGCAGGGCACCTGACTATCCTGGTCATGGCTCACCAGCAAGCGCATCACCATGCAGCCGTGTTTGCCTCCAGGCGTGGCCCGATGCGGGCACATGGGTCAGCGCACATGGTTTCCCTTCCTAGTGCCCTTCCCACGTTGGGCCACTGTGTTTAGAGGAGTCTTTGTTGGGAGGGTCAAACATTCCTGCAAGCAGGTTACATGCTAGTACCGAGACAGCTGACAGAGACTGCTAAACTCTGAGGGTTGGGGTGAAGGTGCCACAGGGAGGGGATTGTCAGCAGAGCACAGCCCCAAGGCTGCGTGGAGCAGCATAGACGTAGAGCTGGATGTTATGTAAACACGTGTGCCTCCTCCAGGGGACAGGAGTTGGCACACTGTATCCTGCCCACCGATGAATGCTTCTTCGGCCGAACAGGACACTGGGAGCAGCTCCGTGTTTTATGGCGCCTTACTTACGTGGCTATGCCTGATCAGAGTTCCCTTGCCACTGGCAATGCTAAGTGTGGATGCATCTAAGAAGAGGGTTCAAACCACACCAAGCAGACACTGAGACAGAAAGGAGAAGGAAGTGCACAGGAGCAGGAGCCTGCAACCATTCTCGTCATCGATGGTGAGTCAGCAGGAGCCCAGGCAACCAACCCTGCGGGACCACAGGGGACCGCACTGGCATTCACAGAAGACTCCCGACAACTGCTGATCTGCTCCACATGCTTCCAACTTAAAACGTAGAAATAATTTTCAACGTACCTGATATTTTGGGTTAAAAATACAGCCTTTTTGCTGTCATTAGCAAGTTCCTCCTAGCATCACAACTTCCTGTCCCACACACTGTGCATTGAGAGCAATGCCCATGGACTCATCCAACGCTCTGCAGAGCCCAGTGTGCATGTAAGGAACCTCCAAGGGGGCAGCCTCCTGGTTCACAGGTTGATGCTCAACCAATGAGCCACACTGACCGGGCTGGGCTCTGTAGAACACACCTCACAGGGCTCCCAGGTTTGGGAGCACCTACCCATCATCCTGCAAGCATGTGGCTGGGCAGCCCTGACTTGTTTAGAAGCTGGTGTGTGCGAAGCCAGGTTGAAAACCAGAATAGAGACAGTCACACAGCGAGAGGACACAGAGATCCCTCCCACACACGTGTGTGGCCGGAGTGGTGCGGCGCAAGCCCGGTGCCTTCTAAGAATACCCCATCGTGGAAAGATCTCCAAGATCTTGGAGTGATCCAGGACCACCAATTGAAAAGGCATGACGACATATGCACCCTAAGCTCCCTGTTACCGAAATAACACACAGAAATGAAACTACTAGCATGATTGTGCACAGAACAGCATGGCTGCACTGCTGAAGGAATCCTTCTTAGGCTCTGTACTGTTGACATTTCCCGATGAGCTGGAGTTCTGAAATTTTTGTCATGACTGAAAAATAGGATTTGAATCTCTCAGGTTATAACCTGGAGATATACTTTTCAGACCTTTATGTCTGTACCCCTTAGTGGGAAAATGGAATTTTCCTAAATGCATCGTCCTCCGTGAACGAAGCCAGACTCAAGAGCAAATAGGACATTTAAAACTGTAGGAATGGGGAAGAGGTTACGGGACTGGGAACCCGGGAAGTGGATGCCCACAAAGTGACAGCAGGAAGGAACTTGGGGTGATGACGCTGTTCTGCATTTTGATGGTTGTGCTAGTCACAAGACTAAGTATTTGTGAAAACTTGCTGAAATGTATACCCAAAAGTGAGTTTCACTCTATGTAAACTTTTTTAATTCAACTAAACACACAGAAAACAGTTGGGGAGTGAATTTCCTTCAGCGAGCGGTTTGTCAGTCCAAACAGACGCCTGACCTGAGCTCAGGAAGCGTTTCCCACCGCAACTGCCGGTCAGTGTCCGCACGCGGGGAGCTGAGGCCACCAAGCCGGTCACCCCGCCCAGGAGGGAGGGCTGGACTCCCGCTAAGGGCGACCAGCGGGTCCATGTGAGTCAACAGGGACTCTTTCTCTGGGCTCCGTCTGAGCCTGCAGATCTGCTCCCCACACCGAAGCCACTAAGGACCTGCAGACACAGGGGCCGCTCGCGGGCGGGGGCCCTGGACAGGACCCCGAGTGGCCAAGAGCAGTGGCCCGAGCTCCATCCAGTAAGTGCGGCTGCAATCACGTCGCTGAGGAAATGGGCCAGAGACGCCACCGGGCTCGCGAGGCCGCGGCGAGACTCGGTCCGGGCCCTGGGCCTGCCCTCTGGAGAGGAGCCGCCGCTGAGTCTCGGTCGCCCCCGACGCGTGGGTGGGTGGGTCCTGCGGTTCCGGGGGAGCCGGGTGGCCCGCCCCGCGGCCCGTGCCTTTCGGCCAACGCGGGAGAGGAGGACCGGACGCCATTCGGCCTCCAAAACGCTCCCGTAGCCGGTTTCCCAGTCGCTGTCCACTTCCCTGCCCCCACCCCTCGCGAGCGCCGCACGCACCCCGGGCTCCCCCCGAACCCGCAGAACTGTGCGTGCGGCGCTGCACCCCCTCCCCGCGCGCCACAAAGCCCAGGTGACCCCGGAGCCCGCCCCGCGCTTCCGCTGGGCCGCACCCGCCCTCCGCCCTCCGAGCGCGAGCTGCCCGCTCCCTTGTCCCCAAGACTCGCCGCGACACGCGGACAAGCCCTTCCTTCCCGCGGGAGCCCCGGAGCGCGCGGCCGCGCATCGCGGGATCCAGGGCGGCTCCCCGAATCCGTGCGGCGGAGGAGGCCGCGTCGCCAGAGGCCAAGTCCTGGCGGCCGGCGGGGCGCCTTTCCCCGTTCCGAGGGCTGCGAGGAACCCGGCGGCCGCGAGGCGGGGCGGCAGGGGTGCTAACCCGGGTCCTAACCTGGGTCCGCGGCGGCGGCAGCGGCGGCTCGGGGTCCCGGGCGGGCCTGGGAGTTTCCCGGCGCAGCGAGTCAGGCCGGCGGCGCCGGGAATGCGCCAGGAAACATCCGCTTCCGCCCCGTCCTCCCGGGCTCGGCCCCTCCCTCCCGCCCGCCCAGCGCCGCGCCCAGCGCTCCGCTCCCATTGGCGAAAGTGCTCCCGGGAAGGATGCGGGTTCTGGGGCCGCGGGTTCGGGGCCGCCCCGTGCCCGAGCCTGTGCGGTCCAGGAGGTGCGTGGGCAGAGCCGCGGCGGGGACTGTGCAGGACCCCGAGAGCCGCACTCGCGTGCCACGGCCACAGCGCGGTCGGCGGCGGGTTCTCGGAGGGAGCAGTCCCCGCCGCCGGAGACTCCCACGGGTCCCTCCCCGCAGTGCTCCCCCAGCTGCCACCCACCCCGTTCTAAGCCGGGGCACAGGCTTGTGGGAGTGTGTGAGAGAAGAAAGCCTGACTTTGAACTGGACACAGAAGACTCTCAGATCCCTACGAAGCTGCACATGAATGGAAAGGTTGAGTGGAAAGCGCTCGCCTAATGCAAAGTTCATGGACTAAGAATTGCTCCCTTCCCCTCAACTTACTGCCTCATCCATGCAGGGCAGTTACCGCCAACTGTTTCACCTGTGGACAAAAGGAGCCACATGCGTACCTGAGAAGTTCAGAGGAGGCCTGCATGGCAGTGTTGGAAACTCAGAGGCTAAAGTAACCACAAAAGATGGTGTGAAAATTAACTATTTAACTACAAAGAGGTTATTGTGGGTATTCACATTCTAGGCCAGTATTTTCCCTGAGGAAGATCGCCTTTGATGTTTACTGAGCCCATTTGTATTTTTGTCTGTAAGATCAGGTATTTGAGAAATGTCTGGGTAAGTTGTAACTTGTCTTTCTTTCCATAGCCCTGAGGGCACAACAAATGGCACCAGTTAAATATGTTAAACAATCCCGCAGGCATTTATGTAAAAGAAGCATATGTCTATCATTTCACCTCTTTACCCTATCCCAGAGATTTCCCCCGCTTGGTTTCTCCCGCGTCCCTAATCTTTCACCAATGAATTTCATGTAACCCACTGACGTATTTTCCTTTTGATGGTAAATTTATGCAAACACGGTATGAACTCCCCATTCTGCGGAGCATTCTGTGAATTCATTGAGGTTCTGCTTCCCGGCATATGTTGACAGTTAGGCTCAAATAAATTCAGAAAAATCTGTACCAGTTTCATTTTTTTTTTCATTACACCCAAGACATGAAATATCTTTGCGTAAATATTACAAGCCACACCACACCAAAGGCAAAAACAAGTTTTCAGGCACAGAGCAAGCATTAGAACAATCCTGAAATACGGCAGGCATGTGCAAATGATCAGATCCTAATTTTTTTAAAGCTAATGTTGAAGTACTGTAAGGTCGCAAAGGAGGAACGCAAGAGGCCCCCGTGGGTCCCGCACTCAAAGATGGGAAGTCACAGGTTTTTCAAGGGTTGTAGGTGGGCTTGTTCTGGGCGGATAATTGTCTGTGTAGGTCCCGATTGTGGGCAACTCCAGAGGGGAGAGATAATGGTGTAAGCAAGTGGAATGTCCATTGTGAAGTGTCCAAAGGTTCATTTTCCAGGAGAGGGAGTATCGATTCAATTATTTGCTGAGACCTAACATGTTCCATATTTGGTTATAAATGAATTGACCATGAAAGTGGGTGTTTGTTTGTGAGTGAAAATTCCCAAATCTGTGGCAATAAAATTCACACTATTAAACAACCAATGAGTGAAAAAGAAAGAAAGGACATTATAAAATTGCTTGAAACAAGGTAAAATGAAAATATGACATATTGAAACTTAGAAGAGCTCTCCCTCTCCCTTCCTCTCTCCAACAATTAAAAAATAAAGCAAGTTTCTTTCACTTTTTGGAGCCCCAAGTAAGTATTCACGTGTTCAACCCTTCCTTCCTTCTTCCCTTGTTCTTTCTACTTCCTTTTTCCTATCCATCTTTCCTTCCCTGTGTGCATCCACAGGTATCTCCCAGCTTGCACAGAAGCTGTCTCCTCGTTGCTTAGCAATGCCGTGGGTGTCACTGTTTTGTACAGTGATGCTGGTTTCCCCCGCAGGCGGAGTGGCAGTGCCCTGCCATCACCATTATTGACACAAGCAGGGGCCCGGTGCACGAAATTCGTGCATGGGAGGGGGGGTTGGGGGTCCCTGAGCCCAGCCTGCCCCCTCTCACAGTCTGGAACCCTTCAGTGGATGTCCTATGATGGTCCCAGTCTGCCAGGCACCTATTGTGTGTGTGTGTGTGTCTGTGTGTGTGTGGCCACTGGGGACCTGCTCCCATCCGCATCTGAGACTTGGAGCAGTCCTTCTGTGTATGTCTACCTGCTGGGGGCTTGCCCCCAGGCACACTGTGGAGGCTTGGAGCAGGCATCCCCTCTATGTTGATCTCTCAGACTCTTGCCATCTTGTTCATGTTGTTCTCTTTTTTTGAGCTGTGGCCAGGGCTGGGTGCTGCCTGCCTGCCAAGCTTGCCTACTGCCCATCTTCCTCCAGCCACCAGAAAGCAGGGAAAAGCCTGCCTCATGGTCAGGCCAGCCTTTTCCTGGTCCCTGATCCCCAGAAGGGACCTGGGGAGCTGCCAAGCAGGCCCCCAGCCCCCAAGAGCTTGCTTTCCCGCTCCCCAGTGCCCCCCAAAGGGCCTGGGGAGCCGCCAAGCAGGCTGCTGAGTCTTTCCCACTCACCAGTCCCCTGCTGCCTTCCTTTCCCACTCCCCAGTGCCACCAAGGGGTTTGGGGAGCCGCCAAGCAGGCCGAGACACACACCCCCTGCCGCCTGTTTCCTGCTTCCCATCCCACCGCCTTGCTTTCCCGCTCCCTGGTGCCCTGCAAAGGGCCTGGGAAGCCCACCAAGCAGGCTGCCAACTCCCCGCCACCTATTACCCGCTTCCCAGTGCCCCTCAAAGGGCCTGAGGAGCCGCCAAGCAGGCCCCCGGCCCCCACCGCCTCTTTTCTGCTCCCCGGTTCTGGGTCCTGTGCTGTTCCACCCTGCAGCTTCTCTGTGCACTTCGGAGGTCCCTCAGCCTGGCCTGTGCCCTGTCACAGTCTGGGACCCCTCTGGGGATGTCCTACGATGGTGTGCCTGACCAGGCTGGGTGAGGGTCTGCTGGCTTTTTGCAGGCTGGCCCAGCCCCCCAGTAACATCCCTCCCTCACCTCATTGGGTTGTGGTCAGTGTGGTTGACGGGCTGATTGGCGCTTTTAGGCTTTAAGACTGCCCACAGCTGAGATTGACCCAATGTCCCAGCAAGTTTTTTGGATGCAGGTTTCTGGTGTTTGTTTATGTTGTGTAATTGATGCACTGTTCCTTGAAGCTGGGGCCTGCTTCACCTGCGCTTCTATAATGAGACAATGTTACTGTTCGTGGTCAGGCCAGGCCTGCTGTTTCCTTCAGCTCCTGAGGATTCTATGATTGATATTTTGTTGCCAACATGTTTTGCCTTGCCTTGAGGCAGGATAAGTGGAGCAAACAGTTTCACTTTCACTCCTGCTGTAATGGAAGCTGCCCTTTACTCATGTCCCTGAGTGGTGGCCTCCATGTTGTCTGGGCTAATTTTCATACAGCTGCTGTGATTGGCTGGTGGGCGTGTCCCACGCGTCCCGAAGAAATGGTGAATTTTAATATTATGCCTTTATTAGTTTAGATTAGTATCATGTAGGCCCTGTAGGTGGATGTTATTGAGGCCGCCTATATCAGCGAGGCCGCCACTATTGAGGCAATCAGTACTGGAGAGGCTGTCATGAGAATGTGTTGGTATCATGAGACACACACACACACAAGGAGATGAAAAAGAGCGAATTAGGGAGTTCCGAGTGGATACCTGCAGGACTCTGTGGTGCAGCAGAGGGTTCAGGAGTCATTGAGTATGAACACGGTTAGCTACTGAGATGACACCTCAGTGATGAGTTCTGTGCTGGCTGTCTTCTTGTCTTTCAGCAGCATGAAATTGAGTCTCTCCTTCTAGCATCGTAGTGAATTGCAATATTGCGTCCTATTTTTTCCAGTTACTTCTGTGAAATTTGGTTATGACTGAGTACTGTTTTCTGATAGTAAAGTATCTGCAAACATATTTTATATTATCTTTTATATTTATATTTAAATGAGATATTATTAATTCAGAGACGAAGAGAGACGGAGGGAGGGAGGGAGGGAGGGAGGGAGGGAGGGAGATATGTAGAAACATCATTTGTCCAAGCTTTCTGGTGTGCTTTGATGTGTTTTTGCTGGTAAGAAGGTGTGAGCTGCTATCAGTGATATGAGGCCACAAAGCACGTCATGTTGCCAGTGGAGTCCAGAGTGCGTGTAATTGAGGAAGGTTTGATCCGTGGCCCAGTCTGTATGAGAAGATGCCGGGGAATCGGTAGATGTGGTTTTCTGAAACACACGTGTTTGTGTGTGTGTCCTGTTATGTAGTAGTTGTATTGTATGTATGCAAAGGTCATTGGGAAGATACGTGATTCCTTTTTAAAGAATATTTCTTTTTTTTTAAGCTGTACATGTTTCTCATTTTTATTTTAGATACGTTTTTTGAACTCAGCACAGAAATGGTTTGTTTTTTTGGAGTGTATGTTGGTGGTTTAATGATTGTTTGTGGAACTGTGTTCAGGAAGAAGAGGCATGTGAAGAGTGTGAAGCAGGTGAGTGTCACTGTGGAGTGTGGGGATGTAGCATTGTGTAGATGGTGGTCCCAGAAGTCATTTGCTGCACACATTGTGTTTGTGAGCTCGTTGGTCTTTGTAGTATTGTTTTTGTACATGTGTGAATTGTTTATTATTGCTCACGTTAGATTGGGCATTATGGGATTGTGGAGTTATTTTCCAGTTGTTGTTTGAGGGAGTGAATGTATTCTTTATAGCATCCATCTGTTCCCCTTTTGAGTGGGAATGACTTTAATGTTTTTCTTTTGCATTTTTTAATGAATTTCCCAAAGAACGATTGGTCCCTGAAACCCTAGGTCTGCCTCATGCTGTGTGAGGTTTCATCCCTTTGAAGGTCTGATTGAATGTAGGATTTATGATTGATTGAGGCTTGTTTAGAAGGACATTGATGCTTGCCTTTGTGGTTGGTAGGGTTGGTGGGTGTGTGAATGGGTTGGTGGTTGGGTGTTTTCCTTATTGTTGGTTTTGTGTCATCCATTGAATTTCCTTTTTTAGAATCATGTGATGCAGTTTGGTGACTGAAAGTCTTCTTTTCCAGGTGTGTGCGCTGTTCCTCGTGTCCCTCGTCGTTGATGCTGTGGAGGTTGCTGTTGGTCCATGGTGATTTGCACCAGTTTTTTTCTCATGTGTACCCACCCACCTGTGTATAATTGATGATTTTCGAGGAATGCTGTAGTGATGTATGGCCGTGTGCTCCCTCTGGGAGCTCTTTGCCTGCGGTTAAATCGGTGAGGACTGAGTTTGGAGAACGCCTCTTAGGTGGTTTCCAGTGGCTTGTTCTGCATGACCAGTCCCTGGCCTTATGGGGAAGAAGGTGCACAGGTGTCAATAAAGGTTTAGTGAGGTTTGTCTTGTCGTTGGGAATTTTCTGCCATTCATTGTTTGCTTTATGTGAAGGCCTGCACTTGTTCTCCAATTTTTCGTCATGGCTTCACATGACTGAGGTCCGTGGTGCTGTGCAGTTACACCTGTGAATGCATTGGTCATCCTAGATATTTCCCATGTCCTTTAAGTCGTGTCATGCTGTGTGATGTGTCCTGGGTGAGTGGCGTCAATGAGACAGTGTGTCGGGCATTTGCCTTCCAGTCGTTCAGTTGCAGCCGCAGGTTTCGTGGCAGGGGACCTTTGGGGACAGCGCAGCACATGCATGTTGAAGCCAAGAAGCTTGCCTTTTTTAGACATTCTGCTGTGCTGTGTTGTGCTTTCTGTGTTGGTAGGTAGGCATTGCTGAAGTTGTCCGTTTCTGTCTATCAGCACTTGCATGTCGGCCTGTGGCAATGGGGACTGTTTGTCCCCGTGTGGAGTTTTGTCTGGAGCATATTTTTGCTTTCTGTGCTGTTGCTGCTTGTGCTGCTATTGCTGCCTTCTGCCCTTGTTTAAGGGTTGAGGTTGTACGACCAAAGACAACAGGGTCCATTGTACTGGATACACCCCGTGTGGTTTATATGCTCCTTTCACGTCATGTGTTGTGCCTTGAAGTTCTGAAGAGTTGTGCGTGATATGGTTCAAGGCAGGATATTTCCCTTGGAAGCATGGTGGTGGGTGGCAGGATGTCGGTTTTTGTGCAGCCGTGGTTTGAATGTGGGGTTCCCCGTGGTGTTGGTTGCGCTCAGTGTTTAGTGTGTGAGGCTAGATTTCATTGTCAGGTGTGCCTGTTTCCCTGCCCTGAGGAATGTGTTGTGGCTCGTTTCCTGAGATGCGCGGTTTCATTCCTCTTTTAAAAAGTTTCCCGTGCCGATGTGCACAGTTTTTCCGCATTGCCATGTGAGCGGTTTGCGTCGTTTGGATAGCATCAGTCTCCGGTGTTGGCGGGGTATAGATGCTTTAGGATCAGTCATTTGGATGTCCTGTGTGACATGCCTTCGAAGCATTTCACTTTTGATCCTCTGCTGCCATGTTTTGGCTTTCTTTGCTATAGCACTTTAGCTCTGGGAGAAGTGGAAGTGCTTTGGTTGCCTGAAGGCATTTCATTTGTGATCCTCTGCTGCCATCTTGTGGCTTTTTTTTGTTACAGCACTTTAACTCGGAGAGAGGTGGAAGTCGTTTGCTGACTTGAAGGCATTTCATTTGTGATCCTCTGGTGCCATCTCGTGGTTTTCTTTGGTATTGCAGTTTAGCTGAGGGAGAGTTGGGAGACTTTTGGTGTGTTGTGCCAGTGTTATTGTGTTGTGTTAACGAAAGCCTTTCCAGGGTTCCACCAGTATTTTTTCCTTCTTCATTTCCTGGTTTTCATTTTCCTGCTTCCCTGGTTCCCTTAATGAAGCATCCTTTGCACTTTTAGCGTTTTTCTTTGCACTTTTAGCGTTTTTCACGCAAAGTGCTCCAGTGTGTGTGAGGTTGTTGTTTTGTTGCATTGTAGTGTTACATTGCAATTTTCCTCATGGTGTTCGGTGCTCCTGGATGATTGCTCATAGCTGAACGTTTTATTCCATTGCCGTAAATGTTTCTGAGCTTCATCGCTGTGTCAGGGCGGTTTCCCAGATGGCATGGAATACTCACTCATCGTGTTGTTTCGCATGTGTGCTCCTCCTCAGACTATACGTTTGCGATCAAGGCAGAGTTCCTGCTTCTTTGTTTCTGTGCAGTGCTATGTGTCTCCTTTGCTTCATTGTTTTGGGCGCACGCTGTTCTGCGGTGACGCTGTGAAAACGGTGCTTATGCTTGGTCCTTGGCGAATTTGTGGGTGGGGTTGGGAGGGAGGGAGGGAGGGAGGGAGGGTAGGAGGGAGGGATGGAGGAGTGGGAAGAGGGGAAGCTGTCGTTCCAGATTATTTTCGTGTTACATTACGGTCAGTTTCCCAGCTTGTGTTGTGCAGAGAGCGGATGCATGCGTTGTGGATGTGGCTTCTTGTCTTGGTTCATGGAGTATTGAGTGCGATGTGTTGCTAGTGCTATGGCTTGTGTTGAGGATTGAAATGTAGTGGTCACAGAAGGGTGTGTCGTCAGTATATCTGTCTTGCTTATGCTTCCTGATGTGAGGTTGAGCATGGAGTACTTGTGAGTGCTTTGACCTGTAGTGATGCTGTGTTTCCATGTGTTCCTGTGTCAGTGTGTCTTACCTGAGTTGCATTGCAGGGAATTGTTTGTGCAACAATCCATTTCAGTGGCTCCTGAGTTTTATGTTCCAATGCGGTTCCTGCCAGCGCCGCTGCGTGTCTGTTCCATTGAAAAGGTTAAGAATTCTTACACAGTGCAGGCGTTGACTTCTGAGCCCCTGCCAGGAAAGGAAAGTGTTGCTGTGTGTGCCGTGGTTCAAGAGGAATGGCGCCACGTAGTGGTCATTGTTATGACTTGCTGCTCGTTTCTGTTACTGTTGTAGAAGGTGAATGAATCTTCCTTTTTGGGTTTTCCCTGTGCAGGTTTTACTTCTGATGTTGGGTTGAATCACCTGTGTTTGCCGGTGGCATTCCAGGCCTGTGTCTGACCTTGCTGCAGTAGCACTGAGGTGATGCCGGTATTTTGTTACATGCCGCCGTTTGAGATTGTTGTGATTGTGTGTGTCCTCGGTTGCTTGATGACATGCCTTCCACACGTGCTTGTAGGAGTGTTCCTCGTGTGCTGTCTGTCCACTCCTCTCCTGTGTTTCTTTCACTGTGTTGAACTACGGCATATGCTGTCCGTGGAGCAGTGATCATGCGGGGTTGTCCGTGTGCAGGGTGGTCCACACCTGGCCCTGTGCTGCTGTCGCCTGCAGTGCCTTGCTGTCATGTCAGAGGCTTCTATGTGCCCATAAGCCGGTTTACCACGGCACGTGGCAGCGCTTCCTGCTTCCTGCTTAATCTTGTTCACTGCTGTACTGTCCTGAGGGTGCATGGAGTTCTGATACGCTGCACAATGCCCCAACCTCTGATGGTTTCTTTAAAGCACAGACCACCGTGGTGAATCCATTTGGAGCTCCTATTCCTCCTCCTCCTCCTCCTCCTCCTCCTCCTCCTCTTCATTTCCCATGTGGCGGCTCGGTATGGAAGATAAGGTGAGCCGTGCTGTATGCAGAATTATCACTCTGATATGATAGCCATTTTAGAACATCGGGTGTGCTGCCCTTGCATGACATTGGTGTATGTGTCCGTCCTCTAAGAAGTGTGTGTGTTTGTTCCACTGACTCCTGGTGGATTTGCAGTGTTTGACAAGCCATGACAATCCACATGACGATTCATTTGTTTGGATGTGCTCCTGTTACAGGTCACAGTGTTTGTTTCTGTTTGGACGATATTTGATTACTGCTACAGGATTTCCTGTGGCTTCCTATTAGTGGCTAGCAGTATTGCTTTCATTTAGGCTGCCTTTGGTGACAATGCCCATGGGTTTCCATCACAGCGTTACTGTGTAAGGTGCCAGCGTTCTCCTTGCACCCCTGTGTGTCCTTTTATGTGTGTCTGTGTGGCAGTGTGCTATGGCTTCCCTTTCACCTGCATCCTAATGGCCGGGGTAAGCAATTCCCCCTTGTCCGTGTGACTTATGTGATGGCTATGTGATCATTTGGCATTGACTGTTGTTGCGCAGGCTTCTGTGGTTTCCTTGGCGCACGAGCAAGCTTGTGTATTGCAGCCCATGCTTGATTTTCCCTGTTGGTATGGAGTGGTCATTACTGATGTGGCCTTGTCTGCGTTGCCTTGGTTGGATCATTTGCATGTTTGCAGGATGGAGGGTGACAGTGATGCTGTTGCCACACTCGGAGTTTGTCATCCTCAATTTCTCCTGCTATGTGACTTTTGGAAGTCTTTGCCAGTGGCAAGGAGTCCTGTGTGTGTGGTTTTCGGTCGCAATGTTGTGTTGTTGTTCTGTTGCCTTGTGAGTGATGCATTTTGGTTTCCACAGGTTATATTTTTGTGTGTTGTAGAAGGGTGGAACAGGAGGGTAGCAGGGGTGAGCAGTGTGAGGCAGTTTATGAGCACGTTTCATTTTCAAGGGCAGTTTACTCGTGGTTCTATGGGCATTGATATCGCCTTAAGAAGGCAGTGTTACTGTCCATTGCTCCTGATGAGCACTTTGTTTGCTGTGCTTTCAATGCACGCTGGGTGCATGGCATGTTTCCAGTTGCTGCGTGCTTTGTTGAGTGCGAGCCCCGTGTCCATTTTCTGAGATGCTTGTTACTTGGTGTCTTGGAAGTGCTGTTTGCTTCTCTGGAATTTCCCGACTAACACTTTCACGCTGCTGTGACTCCATGACCCCCACGCCACTGCTGTTTTTCCTTCACTGCAGTGCAAATGTTCATGTTTAAGCTCCTGCTACTAGGCTGCTACTGCTTTCCACTTCCTTCACTGCATGTATGTGTGTGCGTTACTGATGTTGGCTGACTTGCACATGGTTCTGCAGGTCAGCCAGTTACCACTTACCAGGGTAGTGGCAACTAGTAGCCTGGTTATTGGACAAGTAGCTAGGTAAGTGTTTACTAGGTCTCCAGGTAGGTAGTTGCCAGGTATGAACCTGAGTGGTTATGTGGAACGTGGTTATCAGCTCAATAGGTGGCTAGTTGCCAGGTTAGCAGTTAGGCGGTAACCCTGTTATCAGTTAAGCAGTTACTGGTTACTGGCTTACTAGGTAACTATTTGCCATGTTACCAGGCAGTTAGTTACCAGGTAAGCAGTTAACTAGTTACCCTGTTACCAGCTAACCAGTTCCCGGTTACCAGCTTACTAGGAAACCTTTTGCCAGGTTAAAAGACAGCTAGTTATCGGTTAACCAGTTCAGCAGTTACTAGTTACCAGCTTACTAGGTAACTACTCACTTGCCAGCTTCCTAGGTAGCTAGTTACTAGGTTACTAGGTGACTTGTTACCAGTGAAGCAGTTACTGTGTCACTGGGATACAAGCTTACTAGGTAAGTACTCACCATGTTAATAGGTACTTAGTTACCTAGTGCACATGTTAATATGTTCAAGTTTGTGTTACGGTTAGGGTTTGGGGTTCAGGGATCGGGGTTCGGGGGTCAGGGATCGGGGTTTGGGGTTTCTTTGTTCAGGGTTTGGGTTTCGGGGTTCTGGGTTCAGGGTTTCTTTGTTTAGGGTTTGGGTTTCGGGGTTCAGGGTTCAGGGTTAAGGTTTTTTTTTTTTAATATTTTATTGATTTTTTACAGAGAGGAAAGGAGGATAGAGAGTTAGAAACATCAATGAGAGAGAAACATCGATCAGCTGCCTCCTGCACACCCCCAACCGGGGATGTGCCTGCAACCAAGGTACATGCCCTTGACGGGAATTGAACCTGGGACCTTTGAGTCCACAGGCCGATGCTCTATCCACTGAGCCAAACCGGTTAGGGCAGGGGTTTCTTTGTTCAGGGTTCAGGGTTCAGGGTTCAGGTTTCGGGTTTTGGGGTTCGTGGTTCAGGGTTTTGGGTTCAGGGATCGGGGTTCATGGTCGGGGTGATGGCCGGTGTCTGAGGTGGAAAAGTTGAATTTGCTTTGTAAATTGAGAATTTTCCTGAATGTATTTGAGCAGCATCCAAATGAGTCACCCTTTCTAGATCCTATTAAATGTCAATATTTCTTGTCAGTGTTTTCAATTTATTTCTGTGACATTACGGTCTTTATTGTTGAGCCCTTTTTTCTCCTATTAAATTAGTTGTAAGCGTGTGTTGTTTTTTTTAATTAAAAGATTCGTGTCAATAGGTTTGTGTTGCAACACATTGGTGTTGAAAGGTGTTGTTAGTCGAGGGGTTGTGCTGTGTTCGTATGTGTGCCTTTTTTCGAAGGAAAGATAAACCAGTGCTGTGGCAATGTGCTCAGAGTACGGATTCCCCCTGTAGTGATTTATGAGAACGCAATCCTAGAGCAGACACACAGGCTGGTTTTCTGTGAGAAACGCTTTCCTTTTCTTTGCAAGAGGTTGTTGAGTGCACTGTGCACGTGTGTGTATGGAAGTATGTATTTGTGACAGTCGACCTGCAAGGAAGGTGTCATGGCCAAAAGTATCCCGTGCTTCCCTCCTGTGGCCTTTCAGGGAATAACACATTGCGCCTCTGTCCTTGTTTCTGAAATTTCGGTTAAATCCCTGTGAAGGGGATGAGAAATTGTCCACAGAGAAAAACGTTGATAAAACCATGGAGGCTGTCCATGGCGCCAATCATTGTTTGTGTGGACGGACTAAAGTGAGGGTTGTGGGTTGTGCACGTGTTCCTGGCCCAGGTTTGCCAAGGGAGGCCCAGGAGACTGTAGTAGTGAGGTTTTGTTAAGGTGAGCATTCCTTCCTGGCTAATATGTTCATTGCTGCTTGCTGCCATTGTAAAAAAACTAGGGAGGGGCCTGGTGCATGAAATTCGTGCATGGTGGGGTCCCTCAGCCCAGCCTGCCCCCTGTCACAGTCTGTAACCCCTCAGTGGATGTCCTATGATGGCCCCAGTCTGCCAGGCACCGTGTGTGTGTGTGTGTGTGTGTGTGTGTGTGTGTGTGTGTGGTCATTGATGACCTGCCCCCAGCTGCATGTGAGGCTCGGAGCAGTCATGTTGTGTGTGTTTACCTGATGGGGGCCTGTCCCCAGGCTTGGAGCAGGCACCCCCTCTATGTTGATGTGTCAGACTCTTGCCTTCCCCTGCATGTTGTTGTGTTTTTTGAGCTGTGGCCAGTGCTGGGTGGGTGCTGCGTGCCTGCCTAGCAATCTTGCCTATTGCCCATGTTCCTCCAGCCACCAGAAAGCAGGGAAAAGCCTGCCTCGTGGTCAGGCCAGCTTTTTCTTGCTCCCTGATCCCCGCCAAGTAGGCCGCTGACTCTTTCCCACTGTCCGTTGCCCCTGAAAGGGCCTGGGAAGCCCACCAAGCAGGCCGCCGACTCTTTCCCACTCTCCGGTGCCCCTGAAAGGGCCTGGGAAGCCCACTAAGCAGTCCGCCGCCCCCCTGCCGCCTCTTACCCAGTTCCCGGTGGCCTCCAACCCTGCCGCCTGTTTCCCATGCACCGGTCCTGGGTCCTGCGCTGTCCCGCCCTGCATCCGCTCTGTGCACTCGGGAGGCCCCTCATCCCGGCCTGTGCCCTGTCACAGTGTGGGACCCCTGTGGGGGATGTCCACGTGCTGGCGTGCCTGAGCATCCTGGGTGAGGGGCTGATGGCTGTGTGCATGCTGGCCAAGGCCCCCAGGAACGACCCTCACCCCATTGGGTTGTGTCCAGCGTGGGTGAGGGGCTGACTGGCGCTTTCAGGCTTTAAGGGTGCCCACAGCTGCCATTGACCCAAGGTCCCAGCAAGGCTGTGTGGACACAGGTGTGTGGGTTTTGTTTATGTTGTATAATTGATGCTGTTCCTTTAAGGTGAGGCCTCCTAGTTAATGAAGCCTGCTCTCTGCCTCAAGTCACGTTGCGGCGGTGTCATCTATAATGACACAATGGTACTCTTAGGCCTGCTGTGTCCTTGACCTCCTGAGGATAGTATGAATGTTATTATTTTGCAAATGTGTGTTTCGCTATAGCCAGTTTAATCGGAGCGGGCGCAGTTTCAGTTTCACTGGTGTTTCCTCAGGTCGGTGAGTGGCGGCCTGCCTCCATGTTGGCTGTGGTAATTTGCATACAGTCGCTCGGATTGGCTGGCGGGCGTGTCTTACTCTTGTTCGTCGAAACGGTTAATTTCACTATTTTGGTTTTATTAGTTTATATAAATATTTTACTGTTGTTTTATTTTTTAACAGAGAGGAAGGGAGAGGGGTATAGAGTCATAAAAATGTGTGTGTGTGTGTGTGTGAGAGAGAGAGAGAGAGAGAGAGAGAGAGAGAGAGAGAGAGAAACATCAGTCAGCTGCCTCCTTCACACCGCCCAGTGGGTATGTGTCCGCAAAGAAGGTCCATGCCTTGAGCGGAATGGAACCCAGTACCCTTGATGCCGCAGGTTGACGCTCTATATGCTGAGCTAAACAGGTTAGGGTATTGTTGCCATTGTTAAAAAATTATTTAGTGGAGAGTGTCTGTTTGGCCAGCCTATGCTGTAACCATAGAGCACAGCAGCTGCGGGTTTTTTTGTATTTAGTCTTAAAAACCTGAATTTGAGGTTGGTGAAGGGTTAGTTCTAGTTGAAAGGTAGGGCTGGTTTGAGTGTTAGGGTTTTAGGGTGAGGGTTCTTGTTGATGGTTGGTGCCTGTATGAGGGTGTGTTTCCGCAGTGTAAAAGTTAAAACGGAGATTGAATGTTTTGTAATATATATTTTTAATTAATAGACTTTTTACAGAGGAGAATAAGAGAGAGGGCTATATAGTTATCCAAATGGATGAGAGAGAGCCCTTTATCAGTCACTTCCTGCACACCACCCAGTGTTGATGTGGCCACAAACAAGGTCCATGGCCTTTACCAGAATTGAACCTGGGACGGGGACCTTTGGTTTTTTAAGGTGTAGTTGTAAGCGTTCTGCCAGCTATGTATGCCTTTGTGTTTCTTAATGAAAGATGCCATGTAGTCGTGTGGAAATCAATGTGGTAAGAAGAAGGATTGTTTATTTTGTTATTTATCGTAATGTCAGGATAGATAGAGCCTAGTTTCATTTTTGTTTTCTCGTAAAAATGGTTCCATTTTTCTTTGAAGTGAGTGATGATACTGTGCAGTTGCATGTATGTTTGTGCTTGTGCAGCCAAGCTGAAAGGGTGGTGTCAGGTGATTCGTGTGTGAAAACGCTCGTCTGCTGCCCTGTGTTGGCCATTGACGGAATAATACCTGATGCCTCTGTCCGTGGTGCTGACATCGCAGCTAATACCCTGTGAACAGGACGAAAAATTATACCGAGAAACACACACACACACACACACACACACACACACACACACACAGAGAGAGAGAGAGAGAGAGAGAGAGAGAGAGAGAGAGAGAGAGAGAAATATATGGAGTGTGTAGAGGGCTGTAATCGTTCCGTCCCTGGATGGACTGAAGTCATGGTTGGGCCTGGGTTTTGCACGTGTTTGCGCCCCCGGACTGGCAAGGGAGGCCTTGTCTGTTGCACTGACATGGTGTGAAGTCCGTTGAGGATGTGAGTGCGAAAGGTAGAGGCTCCCATTGTGGAGTCCAAGAGGACGTAGGAGGAGGCATCCGTCCTTGAGGCAGGCAGTTACGTAGAGTCCGCTGTGATCGAGGCATTTGTTCCCCTGGCGGCCGCCATTGCTGAGTCCGGCCTCCGCGAATAAAGCATGCAGTGCGTGTTGGCGTGCTTTCCGGAGGCAGGCATTGGGCTGCAGCCGTATGTAATGAGGCGTGCATGAGGTTGCGGGCCGCTGTCCGTGTTGTGTGGAGTGCGGTGTGACTGCGCTTTCCGCTCCCATGAGGTTGCCATGACATATGCAGGAAGTTTGTCCAGCCAGGGTGTGGAGCCTCGCGAGACACGGGAACTGCCGAGAGTGTGAGAGTGTGGAGGTAGTTGCAAGTATTTACTGTGTTAGTGGCTGTTAGATCCTAGGTTGCTGGATCCTGGTTAGTAGGTGAATGGTTATGGTTTTCCATTTTAGCATGTTGAGTGTCCCTTGTGTGCATGTGTGTAATTCCGACAGAAACCTTAAAGAAGTGTTTGTGAATCTGTGGTTCGAGCCCCCTTTGTTGTCGGAGGCAGCGTTTCCCAGGGGCTGTCAAATACCATGTTTCATATGAGGTGTTTCTATTACGGTACTTACTAGTGTCAACAATAAAGTTGTGAGGTATCCATGACAATGGAGTTATTGTTGGGTCACAAGATGAGGACGTGGTTTTCAAGGGTGATAAGGTGTAGAACGTCTGCCTTCAGTGAAGCTATTGGGCAATGGATCCTCTGCTACCTTGTTTTGGGCATGTGAAGAATAACTGCATGTGCTTCTGTTTGTGGCGCTGAAGTATTACGTAATGGCCCGTGAAGTTGATGTAAAATTGTACGCACGGCAAGAAAGAAGTGAGGTAAAAAGGAAAGAGAAAGTGCCCAAATCCGGAAGGTGTTGATGGTGGCAATTATTGTGTTTCCTGCCCAAGCCAAGTGATGTGTGTGGGTTGGGTTGTGCATGTGTTTCAGCTGAGTTGTGCAAAGGGAGGGTGAGGAGAGTGGTGCCTGCAGTGATGTCCCCTTTGATTTTCCCCTGTATTTGTGGAATCCTTATTTTTCTTTTTATCCTAATGTAAGAATAGAGCAGATGTCTGTGCTTTTAAAAAATGCTAAATGGTTGTATTTTTCCTTGAAGGAAGTGAGCAATTGTACTGCACATGTATGTATGTATGTATGTATGTATGCATGTGTGTCTTTGTGATAGTAAGTTCCAAGGATGCTGCGATGCAATTTTTCTGCAATGATGATGGTCTGCTCCTGTCAAGTGGACATTCACGGAAGAACACGTTGTTTGTGTCCTTGGTGCTGAAACTCCAGGTAATGTCCTTGTAACAGGATGTTTTAATTATTGAGAGGGAGGGAGGGAGGGAGGGAGGGAGGGAGAGAGAGATAGAGAGAGAGAGAGAGAGAGAGAGAGAGAGAGAGAGAGAGAGAGAGAGAGAGCCATTGTGGAGGCAGGCAGTTGATTCTGAGATGGTTGTAGTGTAGTGAAGTGAGACTCCTATATCTTGTGTAAGATGTAAGAGGCTGCCCTTGGTGAGGCATTGTGTCCATTGGACGCTGCTTGTATTGTGCAGGGCTCCCTTGTTGAATGAGGCAGCCAGTATGTGATAGGTTTCGTTTCCTGGTGTGAGTGTTTACTTTATAGTAGGTAGGTTACTGGTGAGGCGTTCTGAGGGTACTGTGTTTAATTGCAGTAGGGTAAGTATTGCCATTGAGTATTTCCTAGGTCACTAACGAGCAGGTACTGGTTGTGAGGTGAGTAGGTTGAAAAGGTTGCTAGTTCCTAGTTGGCATGTTGCTAGTGAGTGTGTTTTTATGTCCTAGTTAGTAAGTTTTTGAATAGTATTTACTATGTTAGTAGTTATTGGTTTGTCTGTTAGTGGTTGCTAGCGAGCAGGTTATCGCTGATGAGTTTATTAGGTTAAGTATTCTGTGTATGGATGTATGTGTATTGTCATTTGAGAAACCTTAAAGCTGCAGTTGTCCACGTGCGTGTGTTGATCCGTTTGTGGGTGGGTGAAGTACCGTATGACAGTGGTTGTGTGATTTCATCGTGCATATGAGATATTTCCGTTCGAATCGGTAACAGTAGGCACGTGATAGTTGTGAAGCATCCATGCAAACAATGATACTGTGGGTTTTGGTTGTCTAGAACGTGAGTTATGAAAGGGTTGTTGCATGAGTAAGGAAGGTTAAGGAGTAGTGCTTGTCAAGGAAGCTGTGAGGCAATTTATTTTCCGAAAGGATGTTTTGCTGCCCTCTCGTGGCGATGAATGAGCGTAATACCTTGGTATGTCTGTGTTGCTGAAATGTCAGGTAATGTGCAGCGAATCTGTTGAAAAATCATAGTTGATCAAACAGAAGCAAAGTAAGCAGAGATAACGATATAAAAGTATGTGTGCTGGCCAGGGTGCCATGATTGGTTGTGTGAATGTACTGAAATGATGGGTGTGTATTTTGCACCCCTTGCATTGCCAGGCATGATTGCACAGGGAGTACTTGTCTTGGCTGGTGCAGTGATGTGGTGAATGTGTGGGTTTGGTATGTGAGTGTGTCACGTAGATGTTGTGAGTACTGAATTAGTGCTGACTAGGGAGTGTGCCTTTGATAAGGCAGCCAGTCCTGGACAGGCGTTGTTTTAGGAATAATGCTTGTGTGGAAAGAAAGAGGTTGGTACTGTTGCGATTGTTGTTGTGGGAAGGGGCATGGATGCATTCATGTTCTTTGTATAAAAAGTTTGAAATTTTAAGCGTGCCATTTGTGGCTTCTGTAAATGGTTGCTGTCATTTCAGAGCGGCCATTGTACGTTGTGTGTACACAGTTATCATTGTTGGCGTGAGGCCAAGCCTTTGTTTTGCACCATGTAAGCAAGGTTTTTGTACTGAAAGAAAAAAGACTGTGGGATGTGGTTGGTCATAGTGTAGCCAAGTGGAAGGAACTGATAAAGCAGGAGAAGCAGAAACTTTGTAAAGTGCACAGTAACGTTTTGAATTTTTTCATATTTTTTTTTGTAGTTGACGTAAAGGTGTGCTTTCTATGTCCATTGACTAATGAATGCTTGTGAAATTGGCCCGAGGGTATCCAAGGGGCTAGGTATAAGTGTTTTGCGCTCATGGCACTTGCTATTGTCATTGAAGCATGTGCCTGTGCTGGAGAGTGGAGTGCTGAGGTTTGTATGAGGTGATTATGTGACAGTGTGGAAGGTTGTTGTTTTGTTTTTTTTTTGAAAGAAATCGTAGAGCGCTGTGTTGTCGTAGATGTATGTGTGCAGGTGATGTTGTAATGTGGGAGCCAGAGAGGGTCCTGCCGGCCATGTTGGTTGCCGATGGCAATGTGAAAGCGTCCCTGCCACCGTCAGCAGAAATAAAGGTGTGTTAACGCAAAAAGTCCATGAAACCTGCATAGAAATTTGTGAGTTAATTTGAGCCAAACTGTCGACATATGCTGGGAAGCAGAACCAGAGTGAATTGAGATAATGCTCCGGAGAATGGGAGTTTACAGGGTGTTTTTCTAAATTTCCCCTGAAAAGGAAAACACGTAAGTGTGTTACATGAAATGTATTGTTGATAGATTAAGGAGGTGGGATTTAGCAAAGCGGGGAAATCCCTGGGATTGTATAAAAAGGAAACTGATGTACACATCCCCAGGTGGGTGGGTGATCAAGTCAGATGAGAATGAAGGAACTTGTGGTATGTGTCCTTGTGCCCAGCACATTTGTGTCAGTGAAGATCCAAGGTGATTCCCGTCAGGGAAAACAGTGGCCCAGGATGTGGCCACCCACCCAGCATAACCTGTTTGTAGATAAGTATTAAATTTTCATTCCATGTTTGTGATGACTGTAGGTTTCTGAGCCCGTAGGAATGGCATGCAGGCCTCCGCTGGGCCTTTCAGGGTAGCATGCGGCTCCTTTTGTCCACACCTGTTTTCTTGGCCGCGTGAGTTTTGAGCATGTGTTGTCCCTAGGCATGTGTGTCTAGAAGTTTCCATGTGATGAAGTGGGATGGTTGCAGCGTTTCCCCCCATACATGTTGAAGGTGAATGTGATGATTGAGAAGCAGTGCATCGTGTGTCCTGAATGGTGTGAGTCTTGCTAAGTTTCCGTTGTGTGAAAGAAGGAGACGATAGAGAGGGTGTATTTTTTGAAGGTGAAAGGCGTGCATTCATGTTTAGTGTTTCACTGTGTCTGTGAGTATGATGCTCCCCCAAGAGTGTTTTTATTTTTTGGAGCACATGCGTTGATCATGTCAATGTGTTTCGTGCATTGGAAGTGTTGCTGGAGGAGAGCATAGCAGAAGTTGTGGTTCCTTTTCGCCAGCAGGTGGAGCCAAGTGTTTTTGTTTGCTGGAGAGATGTCCTTGCCGTCCGTGATGTGAGGGCCCCCGAGGCCAGAGTTGTCCCTTTGTAGCGTGCTTCGGAAAGGGTGCATCCTTTGCCAAAGAAATGTTTATGGTGCAACGCATCATTCCTTTTGTTGTAATGTAAGAATGTATGCACATAGAGGTGTGGAGGAAAGCGATTTAGAGTTGTATTTGTTGCCAAAGTAGTGTGTTTTGCTACTTGTGTACTGGCCCAAGGTTTCCGGTGTTTTCGTTCTGTGTGGACTTTCAAGGCACTGTATTGTTGTGGACGATAGTCCCTGTGATTTGTCCGTATTTGCATTTGCTTTTGTTTGTGGTGAGCAGCAAGACTATTTTTGCAAGGCATGTTAGTCCATGCAGGTGAAGCGAGCCCTCCCTGTGCTGCTGTCGGTGAGGTGTGTTTGTTGTTGGGGGAAGGGAGTGTATTTGCAAATGCAGGAAGTGGAGTGGCAGTGAGTTGTAAAGGCAGGTTTTTGCTTGTGCCCCCCCCCCCCCGTGTGGATTTGGTATTGTTATTAAAACTGTGATTTGTCCGCCTTTTCGCTGCGTAGGTTAGGGAGGTTAGTTTTTTGGTGCAACATGGTTAGTCCTCATTGTTTTCCAATACGGATCGTTTCGTGTGACATGTTGCAGAGAATGTAAATACTAGAAAATGTGATTAGAGTTTTGAGTTTTCCTTTTTTCAGCGCGTTGGGCTGCAGAGCGGGCATATGTAGTGTGTTGCCAGCAAATCAGAGATGCACAATTATTGTCGCCATGATTTGAGCATATTAAGACAGGCTATGAAGCAAAGCAATGTATTTTGAAGAAGAGGAACCGCAGAGAATCCCAAAGAGCCATTTATAGAAAGTAAGGGTTCACTTTTTAAGATGAGGTGTTTGTTTATGTGAATGAAGGTCTTCCTGTTGTTTATGATGCAAATGTTTCCCTTTGAGGACCATGTGGGTTGTGTTTGTGTTATGCAAATGTAACCAGCCGCTGCCTTGCGTTATGTAGATGCTAGCGTCGCTCGCTTCTTTTCTCGTGATTTGTAATTTCTTCGTTTGGCTGGCGCGTTGTGCGTGTGCTTTTTTTTTGTTTTCCAAATGAGTAGAGTAGGTTGTCCCCCGTCCCCCTCCCCACTTCGTGCCGCGTTGCCCCCCGCCCCGTGTGTTCTTAGGGCTGATGGGTTAAGTGTCGTCCACCCTGAGTGTTTGAGCAATTAGAGTTGTTTTGTGTCCATGCTTGGGTGAGGGATGTAAGCAGTTTTCCCCGAATCGTGTGTTATTTTGCATTGGTAATGTCTGCATTTCTCCTGGTCCAGCCTTTTTTCCGTCCTTTGTTCGTTTCCCTGAGGATGTGGTTTGAGTTCCTGGACATAGAGTTGAGCGTGAGTCCGTGATAGTCTGGAAGCAGGTGGTGCAGTTTGTGGATCGATTAAGTGGATGGGACGCTTGTGGTCTCGTGAGTGTTCTGGGTTTGTGGAAGCTCCTTTTTTGAGAGAGCTGTGAGTTATTGAGTGAAGGAAGTGATGCATGGTTGCGTTGGCGACAGAGGAGAAGTAAAGTAATGTTGTCGTGAGTCATATATTCCTTGCAAGGGCCAAATTGAAATGAAGATGAGTTTGTAGTGGTTTGTGACGTCCTCGGGCCATGTCGTCGTTGAGGAAGATGTATTTCCATGTAGACTGAGCCTTCTGTCTTTTTGTGCAGGAGATGAGTAGGTGGTGAATGTTCCTTTCCCTTTTTGAAACTTGTGGTGATCCTGAGGGTGCAGCCCGGGTGGGGCTTCGAGTAGAATTGCTTGTGTTGTGACAGTGATAGTGTGAGTGGTTGAGTGGAAAGTGTCCCTTTCCCCTGTGTGTGCAAAGTTTTTTTTTTTTTGGTGCAAGCTATGTCCAAGGTTTCCTGTGGTTTGCTTTCTCTCTGCTATTTTCCGTTCATTCCATGGCTATTAATGTGTCCAGGCACCTTTCCTGTGTCATTTTGAAAGAAGGAAAGAAGGTTGTTAAGGTGATTTTTTGGGCTAGGCCATTGAAGTGTGTTGTGTGCTTTTTTTTTTTTTTTTTTACAGGAAGCGTAATGTTGTGTGTTGTGGTGCGAGGGCAGGGTGTTTGCGCGTTTCCCGGCGTGTGAATATCAGGGTCCTGTCCCTGCGGGGTTGGGGTAGTTTTGCTAAGCCATCGAATAATTAAAGATGTAGGTAAATGTGAATCATGCATGCTTTATTATGAGCAAACGGACTGGGCCAGGGCTCCCCGGGAAGGGAAGGGAAGCCATGAGGCCGCATCGGAACCGAACTGGGCTGGGTTTTTTAAGGTCTGTGTCAGGTAAGGGAGGTGAGGGTTTGGGCAGGAAGAAGTGGTGTTTGGAATGCATGGAGCTTCCATCCCCCATGGTGCTGTCGAGGCCGGGGGGCTATGGATGCCAGGATACTGCCATTAATGTTCGTGGCGGTAAGGCTCCACCTGGGGTGGGGGGATGGTTTATGGCTTTTTCCAGCGGGCGGATGCTCAGAAGTGTTGGACAGGGGTGTCCTCAGTGGCGTGTTTAATTGTGAAAGCACAGATGGAGGAGGGTAAGTGTTCTGTAAGCAGATGTGAGTAAGTCGTTGTAGGACAGTGTCCTGGAGTGAGGAGGTGTGAATGCATGGTCCCGAGGTGTGTGTCCTGGTAGGTGCCAGCGATCTGTGGTTTTCCTCCTGATTTTGAGAGGGTATGTATGTATGTATGTATGTATGTGTGTGTGTGTGTTTGAAGTCCATGTTGTGTGAAGGCCCGTGTGCGATTTTAGTGGGTAAGTGCCCAGTTGAGGAGTGTGAGGGTCCCGAAGGGGCAGTTATCGTTCTTTTCCCTGTGTACTTTGAGTTGTTGTTGTTGTGGCAAGTGTGTTTGAAGGTGGTTTGTTTGTCCGGTTAAAATTGTTTTTTAAAGGCAGGTATTGTTGTGTTGCGTTGTGTGAGCACATTTCATTGCTTGTTTTGCGTCCAGGTGGGCGTGTATTTGGAAGTCTCCGCCCAGAAAGGTTCCCGCCCAGAGAATTCCCGCCCAAAGTGCTTTAAAAGTGAGCGATTCTGTTGGCTGTTTTGTGGCGCCATGGCGTCCGATCCATGTGGTGTGGTGCTATTGGTGTGTATTGTTGTTCGTTGAGCAAAAATTTTTTTTCCGAGGTAAGGTGTTTGTGTCCGTGTGCGTTCCTTTTAGCATTGAGGTGATGTGATTGGGGAGGGTATGTTTGTTGGCAGGTATTTTATAGTTTATGTTTTGTTGTATTTTTGTCCTTGCAGGCAAAGAAAATATTGGAAGATCTTGTGGAGGTTTTCAGGTGATGGGTATGAAAGCATGCGTGTTATTTATCTATCTACCTTTGTATTTATCTATGCATCTATCTATTTATGTATCTATGTATCCATTTATTTATGTATTTATTTATTTATATATTTATTTTTCCCGTAGGTCTCGCCTTGCCTTGGCAGAAGATGTTTCTTGGTCGGAGAGTGAGTTTGTAGGGTTGCAGACGGTTGTGTGAAAGGTCGTGGAGAATGTCTGTGATGTCCAAGGCAGGTAGGGCGTGTGAGGTACGGTAAGGTTCCTTTGAGAAGAGAGTTGTTGAGGGTATGGTTTGTAGTTTGTATGTGGTTTTGTGTTTGATCGTAGAGTTTGGGCATCCGTTCCCTTGTGTTGGGTTGTTGTTTATTGTCGTTGAAGTTTTGAATTGCCCTCATGGTGGTTTTTTTCTTAGCGTAGTGCTTGTATTTTGAGCATGTGTTATTGGGTTCTCATTGTGGCGTCAGTATTGCCATGCTTGCAGCTTATCCATCGAGGGAGGTATTTTCCTTATTTTGTGAGGGTTGCAGTCTGTTTATTTGTGTGTCCTAGAATGGTTTTTATTCTCATCCCCTGAAGTTATTCACTTTTGAAAATGTTTATGGAAAGATGTTGAGGAGTTGTTTGGTATTGATTTTTAGAGATGGTTTGAGGGAGGTGTTT
>PVJC01005330.1:0-59519 GCA_004026665.1 Murina feae
GGGGTCATGGTCCCCTTGAGGAAGAACTCATGAATACTAATTCCCTTGTTTATAATATTGTTTTTAATAAATCACAGATTCCACCGAGCACTAAATATTTCTGAGTACTTTGTGATTAAAAATTTAAAAGAATACTCTGATAAGCAGACTCTAGGATGGCTACCACTAATCCCCACCTCCTGATAGCACAGCCCTGTGTACTCTCTTCCTCTTCCCCTTGAGTGCGGCTAGAAATATTGACTCACTTTGAACCAATAATAGAAAGCAGAAGTGACGCCATTCCATTCTTGAGATTAAGCCATAAAAAATTCTATGGTTTTCATCTTGGTTTGCCTTTCTCATTCTCTCTTGGCTTGTTTGCCCTGGTAGAAGCGAACTGCCTTATTGTAGAACAAGAGGCTTGGTGAATGAAATTCATTCACAGGTGGGGGGATTGTCCCTCAGCCCAGCCTGCACCCTCTCCAATCTGGAACCCCTCTAGGGATGTCTGACTGCCCGTTTAGGCCCGATCCTCACAATCCAGGACTGCTAGCTCTCAAACGCTCACCTGCCTGCCAGCCACTCCCCTGCCAGCCTGATTGCCCCCTAACTGCTCCCCTGCCAGCTCGATTGCCCCTAACTGCCCTCCTCTGCTGGCCTGAATGCCCCTAATTGCCCTCACCTACTGGTCTGGTCACCCCTAACTGCCCTCCACTTCAGGCTTGATTGCCCACAACTGTCCTCCCCTGCTGGCCATCTTGTGTCCACATGGGGGAAGCTATTTTTTACCACATGGGGGAAGCCATCTTGTGTGTTGGAGTGATGGTCAATTTGCATAGTACCTCTTATTTATATAGGACAGCTAGATGTCATATCGTAAAATAGCCCTGTGCAGATATACAGATAGTAAGAGATTAAAGCCAGCCAACAATCACAATTTCCTTCACTTGAGCTTCTACATATGTCCATAGCCCCTGACAGCAGCGTAATTATAAAACCATAAGAGACCTTCAGCCAGAAGGAACTGACTGACACCTGGATTTCTGAGAGTCAGAAACTGTGAGAAAATGTTTGCTGTATTAGCCGTCAAATTGTGAGATATTTTTAATGCACCAATAGATACCTAATACAACCATTAATTAAAACAGAGGTATATATAATTTTATTTATTTCAGATAGAAAAGGAGAGGGAGAGAGATGGAAACATCGGTGATGAAAGGAATATCATTGATTGGCTACTCCTGCACTCCTGACCGGGATTGTAATATGACCTCTTGGTTCAGTGGTCGATTCTCAACCACTGAGCCAGAGCAGCTGGGTTAAAACAAAGATATTTTTGATATATCAATCCATTGTTGTAAACAAGAAACTATGCTGATTGTGCTTCTCAGTATTCTTAGTGTTCACTTTCCGATCCTCTGGTAAATCAACTAGTGACTAAGCAAACTATGCAGCACTTATCTGACATTCTTTATTACTAGAGGCCCAGTGCATGAATTCATGCACAGATGGGGTCTGCCCAGCTTGCCCCTATTAGGGCCAATCAGACTTGGCCGGCTGGGGGGCGGGGCCATGGATGGTTGGCTGACTGGCCCTGCCCCCTGGTTGAACTCCTGGTCGAACTCTCAGTTGAGGAGACAATTTGCATATTAGCCTTTTATGATATAGTATAGCCCCAGGAGCTGTGTGAGATTAAAGGAATGATGCAGAGACAAGCAGGAAACAACCTCTAACAGAGAGGTGGGAGAATTATGCCACCAGAGGATAAAAGGCAGACCTCACACTTACAAATCTAGTCTTCTTTAGGCTTATAGTACTAAATAATATTACTCACCAAAATTGAAAACTCACTGTTAAAAAATTTCACTGCTCTATAACTTTAATTTTCTTTTGGTGACTTTAAAAAAAAATCACTGAAATTTGACTATGTCATTGTAATCTTAGTGTCATTCAAAGATACCAGTCCCAGTGCAAATAGTGAATTAATTTAACCCTATGGCTGAAACTAACATGTTTTAATGACTGGCCGTTGACTCACCAAAATGACCCACAAAAGGTTAAGAGGAGAGGAACCCAGCTGTACGTTATCTAGGACTTTTAGAAAACATGGAGTTATTCATTTGGCCACATGGATATGAACCCACAAGAAAGGTGGTATTGTAAACATCAAGGGAATGGGCGCTGTTCAAAATAAAACTGCCCTGCAAATGTTCCCAGGGAAAAACTGGAAGAGTCTGCAGTGTCACCCAGCATGCAGTTGGCATTGCTGAAAACAAGCATGTGAAGGGCAAGATTCTTGCCTAAAGAATTAATGTTCATATTGAGCATATTAAGCACTCTAAGAGCCAAGATAACTTCCTGAAATTTATGCAGGAAAATGATCAGCAAAAGAAGGAAGCCAAGGAGAAAGGTGCCTGGGCTCAAATGAAGTACCAGCCTGCTCTACACAGAGAAGCACATTTTGTGTGAACCAGTGGCAAGGATCCTGAACTGCTAGAACCCATTCCCTATGAATTCGTGGTAACCTATATATATATAAAACCGGTCAACCATTCGGCTGGTCGACTATTTGATCAGTCGCTATGACACACACTGACCACCAGGGGGCAGATGCTCAATGCAGGAGTTGCCCTCTGGTGGTCAGTGTGCTCCCACAGTGGGAGAGCTGCTCAGTGAGCTTACCAAGCAGTGGCAGTGGCATTGGCAGGCCCAGTCGGGCTGGGATGAGCGTGAGTGGTGCAGCACCTGGCCCTGGCTCGGGCCCCTCTCTGGCCTTCTGCCACTTCATGCATACTACATCCCACCTGATCACTGCAATCTGACATCCCTCAAGGGGTCTCGGATTGGGAGAGGATGCAGGCCAGGCTGAGGGACCCCAATGGTGAGCTTTTTCTCTCCATTTGAATAGTCTTCATAGTTTTTAGTTGGAAACTACTTGTGTATAACTTCCTTATTTTTCTCTAGGTTAATTCACATTAAGCCTGCCCCTGGCTTCAAATACATTATTTATTTATTTATTTTTAATTTTATTTTTTAGTTACAGTTTATATTTGATATTATTTTGTATTAGTTTCAGGTGTGCAGTACTGTCAGACAACCATATATTTCACAAAGTGTTTTCCCCTGATATTTCAAGTACCCACCAGGCACCGTACATAGTTATTACAATATTGTGGACTATCCTTCCAATGTTTAGCTTATTTCCCCTTGATGATTTTGTAACTGCCAATCAGTACCTCTTAATCCCTTCATCTTTTTCACCCAGCCCACCAGCACCCTTTCCACTGATTTGTATGTACTCTGTATCTATGAGTCTGTTTTTATTTTATTCTTTAGGTTCCACATATGAATGAAATCATATAGTTAACACCTGTTCTGCATACTTCTTCAAGTAAAGTTGGAATACTAGGAACTGAGAGAAGTAATTTTCCCTGAATTGGTGGCCTCTGGAGATTTATCAAAGATCATCATTTTTTTTTTCTCAGCACATGATGCTCTCAATAATGGTGTGTAAGTTTCAATTAGATATACTGTGTTTCTCAACACATTGTTGGCTCATATTGCTTCTGTCAAGTAATGCCCCAGGTCTGTCTTCTATAAATCACTATTAGATAGCTTATGGTGTTCTTTAGCATGACAGTTTGTTTTAAAATTTTAACATATACTCCTAATAAATGACACTGTCATAGATTCACATAAAAATTGATGTTATCTGAAATTGTGTCAATATGTAGTTATGCCCAGGATACTTCTCTCGATGGTTTCAACCATCAATATTGTTCTTCAAATTATAGTTTAAAATGTTGAGTGATATATGTGCAATAGTGCATTTCAGAGAATCTTAATTCAAAATGAATTATTTTTTCTAATAATTTAAGTCTACAACATATTCAAGTTTGAATTTGTTCTTAGTCTAGTTTACTTTTCAGTTTAAGGCCTTGGATTGATATCCTACAAGCATATCAGGGATTCCTTTTTAGGTAATTTTTTAAAAATATATTTTATTATTTTTTTACAGAGAGGAAGGGAGAGGAATAGGGAGTTAGAAACATTGATGAGAGAGAAGCATCAATCAGCTGCCTTCTGCACACCCTCCTACTGGGGATGTGCCCACAACCAAGGTACATGCCTTTTGACTGGAATCAAACCTGGGACCCTTGAGTCCACAGGCCGATGCTCTATCCACTGAGACAAACCAGTCAGGGCTTAGGTAATTTTTACTGAATCTCTTTCTTCATTTGGAAACAAAACTAGAAGTTAGGCAGAATGAAAATAGAGTCACCAGCATGTAGTCTTGAAAGCAAAATTATAAAGTTCTAACAGCATATTAAAAGAAGGAAGCCAGCTTGAGAATCAGTGGGGTTACTATATAAAGAGGGTGTAAATGAAGTTCTTTTAGATAAAAGGGAAATTGCAAAGAGACTAAGTAGATTTTTCTCAATTGCTTTGCGTGAGGAAAATGTCAAGGAAATTTCTACAGTTGGATCTTCCTTGAAACTGGCAATTAGTAATATTATACCGACTAGTGGCATGCTTTTGTCAGTGACTTATATTTTAACATGGATTAATCTTTTAGGTACTATGCATGTCCAGATGAACTTATGAAACTATCCACTCCTTTGTGAAAATGTGTAATTCACATTATCTGGTACTTGCTATCATATTTTACAATGAGAAGACATTTAGTACATTATTTTTACCCCACCTCTTGGAGGTGCAATGTCATAGATGTGATTTTATTTCGAGATAAAAAATATTGTCTAGGAGAAATGGTAAACCTCATTTTATTTAGGAATTACAAATAAATGCCATCCTTTGTCAGGAATCGTGTGATTTTCTCTCTCTTATTTAATTCATGTGAGGTCATCAAGCTGTTAGACACAGATATCAAAATCTTAGTTCTCAAAATATTCCATTTTTATGCTTTCCAGATAAAAAATGCTTATATGATTTGCACTAAAAATAATAAATGTTATTAGTGGGCAGAAATGTGTAGTAGATACTCGTGTGGAGAGACAGTCCTTAATGGATCTCTTATCTTTCTGATAATCTTATGAAATATTGACAGTTCGTGTCTCAGGCTAATTCTAGGGTGTTTGTGTAGCAAATAGCCTTGGAACATAGAGTATCCCATTCTGGGGTAGAAAGCACATTTTGTTTTCGGATCAGGTTCATAAAAATAATGCCATTCTCAGGGAAGTGTTGGGCAGGTTGCTCGGAGCGCCATCCTGGGCACAGCTTTCAATCGGGGTGCTCTCCGAAGCTTCAAGAGAATTGGGGACAGGCCAAGGGGAACTGATATGAATGGGAAACTCATGCTGCTTTCTCAGAGTAACAACATTCTTAGTCTCTGACCCAGGGGCTCTGTGCTTTCCATCAGCACCTTTGAGAACGGGAAGCTACCTTGTTAGCTTGCAAATAGGTTAGAGCCTCAAACCTTTCATAGATTTTGACAACCCCTCTAGTTAAGATCTGTGCAGCATAGCATTTCCTTATGTCTCCAAACTATACTTTCTGAACCACATTCTATTGCAGGAAGAACATGGGTTCAGTTTTCTATTTTTCACCATAACAGCAAGAGTGCTGTATTCATCACCAAATGGTTGTATTTACTGAGATGTCAAGATTTTCATCTTTTTTGAAACATGTCATTTTGTTATATTGAGAGCAGCACAGTGCTACAAGGCTGGAAAATAGTGTTATATAAATTGTCTAATTTAATCTCCCCAAACATGAGGAATATTGTGGCAAGCAAGTCTCTGATAAGAAAACAATGAGACTCTACACCACAGCCAGGGATACACAGTTCATGAATGCTAACTCCTGCTGGGCCAGTGTGACAGTGTTTGAGCATCGACCTATGGACCAGGAAGTCATGGTTCAATTCCTGGTCAGGGCATATGCCGAGGTTGTGGGTTCAAGCCCCAGTGTGGGGCATGCAGGAGGCAGCAGATCAATGATTCTCATCATTGCTGTGTCTATCTCTCCCTCTTCCTCTTTGAAATCAATAAAACTACTAAAAAAATGAATGGTAACTTCTGACACAATCCCTTGGCTTTCTTGCATATCATGCTTCTGTTTTTTTGTTTTGTTTTTTGTTTTTTTGTTTTGTGTGTGTGTCTGTGTGTGTGTTTGTTTTTAACTGTAAGGAGAGAGAAACTGAATTTGGTTCCTTGAAATGATTAATAAGATTTTTAAAATCTCAAGACAAGTTAAAAAATAAAGTACAGCTGAAATATGTAATGTTGGGACCATAAAACAGGACTAGAAATTGAATAGATATTAAGTAAAAGTACCTCTTGAGAGTAAATTAGAAAGAGATAAAAAGGTAAACTCCAGGAATGTATACATGTCAAAAACTTCCTCAATAGACATATGTAATCTGAAGTTCCTCATCAATACTCACAACAGTAAAAGTAATTTAAATAACAGTCAGTGAAAATCCATATACTCAATTTTATGAAATGATCAAGAAAAAGATAATTACAGTCCTAAAAAAATATTCTACTATATATAAAAGAGAAAAAAAAAAACTTGGCAGCTCACTTTATGGTGCTAGTATAATCTTTACCTCATAGTCTCTAGATGATTGCTAATGACTAGTAACTATGTTCAAGGTAAAAGTTAAGGGGAAGTAGGAAACTGGGGGTTAGGGAGGAGGAGGGGGAAGGGCAAGGGGAAAAATGGAGATCTATCTATCTTTTGTTGTAATACTTATCTATCATTTATTGTAATACTTTAAGCAATTAAAAAAAAAAACAGAAAAAAAAAAGATGCTGCAAATTGCATGTATCCTCTTTGATCACAAATTGAAAGGTTTCTCACAGACTCCAGTGCACATTTCATTTGATTCATTGGTCAGCATAACATTAAAGTAATGTCAGGGACTGTATCCAATTCAGTTGGGAATATATACTTTTTTGAAAGATCCTCTACTACATGCTTCCAGGTAGGAGAAGACTGTGCAAGGAGTCTGGACTCACAAAATGTTGACACAAATGATTTCATTTCTTCTCTGTTGTGTCTTCATATGAATAACATAGTAGAAATTCCAGGAGTGTAGTGGCAATTGGTGTTTGTTTTTTAAACAAGTATTCAAATCAAAGTTTTTGCCTCACAACCAAAATGTTGGGCCTAACAATAATATGAGTATTAGCAGTGGGATTCACACCTGGTACTGGTTGCTGTCTTATAGCATTCAATTCTCTCTGTGGGTGAATATTAGACTAATGGAACTAAAAGAATTATCTTTCAGATCCACTTATAAACCATTCATGCATTTATTCCTACATTCACTGATGACTTCTTATATCTCATCTTGGGATATGTCCTATTTTCTGGTTATTCTACCTAGGCCTAAGTAGCTGGGTTTTTATACTTATGCTATAGGCTTTCTATTATTTTGTCTCTAAAATCATTTTTTAAGACTTCCTGTTAAAACTTGTCATTACCCAGGGAACTTTCCATTTCCTTTCATTTATATTATTCATCCAATTTATTCCAATCTCTCTATATTTTGTAATTTATGAATAGAGTTAAATAACACTTTTACTATTCATATCTGGTAATTTCATTCATTTTGAAAGGTATTTTCTTTAAGAACTGAGATTTCATTTGATCTGACTATATATTGACAAAAATGCATATTTTTCCGTATAGTAGCTAATCTTTCTTGTTCCCATATGTCATTTTAAAGACCTTACTCTATGCTGAAAATCACTGAGATTAGAAACTCCAATTTGCTTGGGCCTGGACTATGACAATTAATACTCATATTCATATGAAGAGCACTTATGTATTGAAAAGCCAGATCTTAAGACACCAAGAATTGCATATAGTCCCTAAACTCACAGAAAGGCTATAAGTAAATAGTTGCCTCCATCCTACCTAATAAAAGAGTAATATGCAAATTAGGTGTCACTCCATCACAAAGATGGCCGTCCCCATAACCACAAGATGGTGGCACCCATAGCCACATCCTATATAATAAAAGAGTAATATGCAAATTTGGCATCGTTCCATCACAAAGATGGCCTCCCCCATAGCCACAAGGTGGCTGCATCCATGGCCACAATATGGCCGCCCCCATGGCCACAAGATGGTGTCACCCATAGCCACATCCTATCTAATAAAAGAGTAATATACAAATTAGGCATCACCCCATCACAAAGATGGCTTCCCCCATAGCCACAAGATGGCGGCACCCAGTCCACCTCAGCCCCACCACTGAAGTTGTCAGGCCTGTTAGTCAGTCAGGTGGCATGGGAGACGGGGACCCGAGGGGTAGAACAGGTAATCAGAGGGGACTGGGGGTGCCCTGCCCAGGCCAGAGGCCTTCACCAGAGGCCTCAGGCATGGGCAAGGCCAAAACCAGTGATCAGAGGGGGCAGGGGCAGAGCCTGTGATTGGAGGGGTATGAGGGTGCCCTACCCAGGCACAAGGCCTGGGCCAGAGGCATCAGGCCTGGGCAGGGGCAAGGTCAGAGATTTCAGGGGCCTGGGCTCTACAGAACCAGTGATTGGAGGGGAAGGGGAGGAACCTGCAATCTCAGGGCTTGGGCAGGGGCAGAGCTGGTGATCAGAGGTTCAGGGGAGGAGCCTGCAATTGCAGGGTTCTAGGCACCAGTGGAGCCACCAAAGCAGGTGTCTGGGGGTTCCCTGCCTAGGCCTGTAGTTGTGGCCAGAGGCTACAGTGGGGCAGGGGTGGAGCCCGTGATCTCAGGGTCTGGGCAGGGGAGGAGCCTACAATCTCAGGGCCTGGGCAGGGGCAGAGCCGGTAATCAGAGGGGCAGGAGAGGAGCCTGCAATCGCAGGGGTCTGGACATGGGCGGAACCAGCAATGCAGAGGCCTAGGGTCCTCTGCCCAGGCCTGCAGCCTTGGCCAGAGGCTGCCAGTGGGGCAAGGGCAGAGCTGGCAATGACAGGGGACAGGATCAGAGCCTGTGATTGTAGAGGCCTGGGCTCTGTGAAGCTGGTGACTGGAGGAGCTTTGGGGTCTTCTGCCCAAGCCTGTATCCTAGGCCAGAAGTTACAGACATGGGCAGAGGTGTAGCTGGGATTAGAGGGACAGGGGTGGAATCAGTGATCAGAGCGAACTACAGAGCAAACACCCTTTTTTACCACTCATTGGCTAAGCTCCCTGTATGTCACTGGTAATATTCTTAGTAACTTGGATAATAAGAACCCCTAAAGGTGATCTAGGGTTTTTCCACCACACTCCTGGAGAAAAAAAAAAAAAAATGAAGGTTCACTGCTGGAGGGCTAAGAAATGTCATATCTTGTCCTAGCCAGTTTGACTCAGTGCATAATGCCTCAGCCTGCTGACTACAGGGTCTGGTTTTAATGCTGACCAAGGGCATGTACCTAGGTTGCAGGCTCCTTCCTGATCAGGGCCCAGGTCAGAGCATATGCAGGAGGCAACCAATCAAAGTGTTCCTCTTACTTTGATGTTTCTCTCTGTTTTTCCCTTCTCTTTCATATTCTCTAAAAATCAATGGAAACATATTCTCAAGTGAGGAAAAGAAAGAAAGAAAGAAGAAAGAAAGAAACAAAGAACGAAAGAAAGAAAGAAAAAAAGAAAGAAAGAAAGAAAGAAAGAAAGAAAGAAAGAAAGAAAGAAAGATCATATCCTATGAAAGACACATCTTGAAAATGTCTAAAGAAAGTTGTCATTTCTTCATGGTGAAGGGACTGGAATCTGTGTTGATCAAAACACCTTGGTGGCTGCAGTGACTGGCAGTGGCTGCAGCAGTGGGGTGATGGACTGGTGGTTTCCCCTGATAGCCTGGTTGCCTACCACAAAGGGAGACCAGACTGCAGCTTAGGCCCACTCCTCAAGAGGAGCATGGAGCAGGCCTAAGCTGTAAGCAGGACACCCCCTGAGGGCTCCCAGTATGTGAGAAGGGGCAGGCTGTGCTGAGGAACCCCCCCCCCCCAGTGCACGAATTTCATGCACTGAGCCCCTAGTTTTCTATATAAGAAACAAAAGTGAAATAATATGTTCAAGTTTAATCACTTGTAAGTAGACAATAATTATATTCAGATATGTCTGACTTTCAATCTTATGCTTACTTACAACAATTCCCACTAAACTTCTTTCATCTTATCTTCATCCATAAACCATGAACAATTACATATATCTTGTATTATTATTTTTTGTATATATAAAGATTCTACAATCTTGTCAATTATTTTTCAGATATTTTTGGGTGTTTTTTTAAAAATATACTTTATTGATTTTTTACAAAAAGGAAGGGAGAAGGATAGAGAGTTAGAAACATTGATGAGAAGAAAACATCAATCAGCTACCTCTTGCACATCGTAGGGGATATGCCCACAACCAAGGAATATGCCCTTGAATGGAATCGAACCTGGGACCTTTCAGTCTGCAGGCCATCGCTCTATCCACCGAGCCAAACCAGTTAGAGCTATGTTTGTGTTTTTTTCACACAAATATTTATTTACATAGTATTGTCCTACACAAATTTAAAATTCTTTTCAAATTAATGTGAAGACTGGATTGTATGATAATTTTCAATGATAGTAAACTACCTGATCTGGACAGTTGTTGAAAGCATTAGGAAACTTTACTCAAAATCAGATAAAATACATGTCTAATATTGTCATTACTCTAATAGTTTAAGTGAAAGCAGATGAGAGTTAAGCATGTCTACCCACCTCGGATCTGTTTAATTTTTTTTTTATTATGACCTAAAATACAATTGAAATAATATAATATTACTCTCAATATTTATTGTGGGTTTTTTTCTGTCTCAAGGAACAGGCATTAAGTAGTAAAAATTCAGCATAGATTCCTTATAGACATTTATTTAAAGTAAAATTATGAATTGGGATAATCAGAAATGGTCCCTTAACAAATCAGAAAATTATATAACAAAAAGTATAATAAGGGATTGGTTTTGTTCCCTTTAGATGCATTCCTGAGTTTTGTGCTATCATCACTCACTCTAATTTTAAGATTTTTTCTTAGCCCACAATCACAGATCAAATTAGTACTCTTATTACTTCTTTTCTATTACAATAGCGCAACTGTGGACTCTGAATATGTGAATTGCTTTCCCATTTTTAGCTTAGCAATTGTGCCAAAGTGGGTGCATTCATATTTTTTCTTTTTGAATGAGGTAACAGCAGTGATTTAACATGTACCTCTTGATGATTTGCCAGAGTCAGTCCAATCACTATTATACCTTCTGAAAAGACAGATGAATAAAAGGTTTGCCTAAAGTCATCTTCTAAATGATTAGAAGATACTTTGCAGAAATTTGCCTTCCATCATGGCTTTCATTTATCAATATTTCTTCCTGTATCATGGATCAATTATGGACATATAGAAACAAAAGCTTGAAAATAGGATTCTGGTATTCTCTTTAATTTGGGAATTAAGAGGCTTAATATAATATTTTTTTCTTACATATCTGACCCATAATATTTGCTTAGAATATGTTTTGGATCTGCTGATGATTACTCCCTTGGTCCTCATCTATAATATGGTTGAATAGCAGTCTACTCAAGGAGAAGTAATAGTTCTACCCTTCAACTCTCATAAGAGAATTCAATCATTCATGCAAGAAATACTTATTGAGTGCCAACCATATGCCAAACATACCATTCAGGTTGCTTGGATTATATTAGTGAATAAAAAGATAAAAATATTTGTCCTTGAAACATATCAGTAGGGTTGCAGAAAGTTAAAACAAAATACTGTGTCTATTACTGTGCAACACAGAACGCTCATCTCCAAGTATTTCTTAAAGAATATATCCTCAAAAACACTTCAAAACATTTTTATCAGAAGCATGATAGAGAGAAATAATGTTTGAATTTGTTTGCTAGGGTGTGATAACAAACTATTACAAATCAGGTGGCTTACATAACAGAAAAGTATTGTCTCATAGTTTTGAAGGCTACAAGTACAAGATCAAGGTGTCAGCAGGGTTGGTTTCTTGGCTGGCAGTAATATACTGCATTTGCCTTTATCATCACATGCTGTTCTCCCTCAGATTGTCTGCTCTCCATGTGTATCTGTCTTTGGGACAAAATTTACCCTTTTGGGGATAAGGGTCACATTGGATTGCCTCCCACCAAAACATGATTTAACTTGACTAATTATATCAGCAATGACCTTATCTATAAAAATAAAAGCATAATATGCTAATTAGATCTGAGAGCTGAACAACCTTCCAAACATCATTCTGGACGAACGAAGCCGGGGTAGTGGGGACCAAGGCAATCACAGTTAGGGGTGATCAGGCAGGCAGGCATGCAGGCGAGCAGTTAAGGGCGATCAGGCAAGCAGGCAGAGGGGTTAGGGGCCATCAAGCAGGCGGGCAGAGTGGTTAGGGGCAATGAGTCAGGCAGGCAAGTGGTTAGGGGTAATCAGGCAGGCAGGCAGGTGAGTGGTTAGAAGCCAGCGGCCCTGGATTGCAAGGGGGATGTCCGACTGCCGGTTTAGACCTGATCCCACAGGGGGTCCTGGACTGTGACAGGGCACAGACCAGGCTGAGGGACCTCCCCTACCAGAGCACACATGTCATGCACCAGGCCTGTTGTTTTAAAATAAGTTCACATTCTGACATACTGAGGATTAGAATTTCAAAATTTGAATTCATTTTTATACATGGAATCAAACTGTAGTTTAGTTTTATTCTTTTGCATGTGGCTTTGCAATTTTCTCAGCACCACTTATTGAAGAGGCTTTCTTTCCTCCATTGCATGTTTTTGGCTCCTTAGTAAAAAATCATTTGCCTCAATACATGTGGTTTTATTTCTGGGCTCTCAGTTCTGTTCCATCGGTCTGTATGTCTGTTTTTCTGCAAATACCATGCTGTTTTGATTATCATTGCTCTGTTGTATAATTTGAAATAAAGTAATATACTACCTCCGGCTTTGTTCCTTTTTCTGAGGATTGCTTTGCCAGTTCAGGGTCTTTTGTGATTCTATGCAAATCTGATGACTTTTTGTTCTATTTCTTTTTAAAATGTCATTGGAATTTTGATGGGGATGTTAAACTGAAATTCACAGACACAGACAACAGTATGGTGGGTACCAGAGGGAAGTGGGTATAGGGGTGTAGTAAGGGTAAAGACGGCCAAATATATGGTGATTTGATTTTGAGTAGTGGGCACAGAATGCAATATACAGACCACATATCATGGAAATGGATACTTGAAATCTCATTAACCAATGCCATCCTAAAAACTTTAACTAAAACAATAAAATTCAGTTTAAGAAAATACTGCAACTAAAGGAAAGTGGTGATGAGTGATATAACATCAAGTGAAATATAAATGCTGCTTGAAACAACTCATTTAAAATATGAGAAGACTGTGGGACTATGCCTTTGGCTTGAAGAATCGCTGAAGGAAAAATGTGATGATAAAAAAACAAAACAAAAACAACAACAACAAAAAGCTGTTCTCTGTTTCTGTGGCTCTTTCTTTAAGGAAGGCTCACAGTTCAAAACAGAAGCAAAGTTGGTCTTATCACAGGTAAAGTTAAGTTGCATGTCACAGGCACTTAGACGCAACCCCCTGTTCTCACCATCCTTTTTTCAGTTAAAGTCTTTTATGGATGACACAGTCCTGAGGCGAGGAGGCTGGGGAACCCTATATCAAAAGGCTTCAGAAATCAGCACATATTTTCTTAAAACTCCAAATCTTCCCCGCTACAGATGCAACCTCAGAAGACGACAATAAACTATATGGATAAGAATGAATAAAAAATAATTTTATGTAGGCATGCTGCTATTTCTATTTATTAATAACAACTGGTATAAATATGAAACCATTCATATTGATATTCTCAGAGGGAAGGTAGAGGTGGGTGGGTAGGTAGTAAGAGATTGCTCAAAGAACTTGTGTGCACATATGCATAACTCAAGGACACAGACAATAGGGTGGTGAAGGCCTGGGGTGGAGGGAGGGAGTGGAAGGTAGCTAGAAAGCGTCAATGGGGAAGAAAAGGGACACGTGTGCAGTACTTTTAACAATAAAGATTTAAAAAACCTATATAACTAATTAAACATCAAATTCAAGTGGCATTATAGTTCAACAAATGATTGTTTAACATAGATAAAGATTGAAATTGTGAACTGTGGGGTGGAAGTTGTTAGCTGAAAATTTGCAGGAGGGAGTGCTGATGTCTAAGCAAGGAAGTTAAATTTTTATTTTTATTTTTTAAATCATCTAATAAATGCATCGTTTCCTACCAAAGAAGTAATTCTATTATTCCACAATTTAGGAATACTGAAAAAAAAAATTGGAAGTGAGAGAAAGGAATTTAAGAGGAGAGCTACAGAAACAAGGAATTTTCACAAAAAAGGAGGAAGCTTGCATTCAACAGAGAGGAGTTTCTGAAATGCCAGTGTGATGTGTGCTGCAGAAAGTGTTAATAACAACTCCCTGCTTGAGCAAGTAGGGATTACAAATTTTCTCTGACTGAGATCTAAAACCATGACATTAAATGGAAAAACTTAACAGAAGTTGATTGGTACTGCATAAAATGACTAAAAGAGAGAAAAACATACATATAAAACTAGTATAGATTGTTTTTAAAATGCTGTTTGCTAAATCTCTAGATAGGAGGTTTGGCAGTTAAAATTAAAACCACATTATATATAACTGATATATACTTATGTTTGTTGTTGTTGTTTGTATTAATCTCTCATTTTGTTATTCTTATTTTATGATATAACTTCACTAGTTATTTCTTCTTCATTATGAAGCTATTTATCTCTTCTATAAATAGTTACTAAGCATTTATTATCTATTTGGATAATTATGCTAAGTTCTGTAGCAAATAAACCCTATGTCATCACTTTTGTTAAGGTTCTAATGCAGAGAATGGGAAAAGAATCTGAATAATTTCCTTGAGAAGATGTTGCTTCAAAACATCTTATTTCTGTCATGGAGGATAATATATTTATAGTACCAGAAAAATCTAATTTTTAAAGGTAAAAGGAAGACTTTCTCTCAATTTAGATACTCAAGAATTTAACTAAATTCCAGAGTCTTGCACAGTAAAATCCATGAACGACTTCTTAATACATTTTGAATTCCTAAATAAATGCTTGGCAATGGATACTGTGTAGTCATTTTAACAACAAATGACTCTAATGCCTTTGAATGTTGTCTCAATGCTGAAATGCCAAATAGAAGCAAAATATTGCCAGAAGCATAATGGGAGAAAAACACTGCCTTCTTAACTAGCTCTGTGATTGTAAAATGAGGAAAAACATATTATTTTCTAACATGCAATTTGCCATTTTTTTCTCACTTTGTGCAGCAAGAAAAGGAGCTGGTTGTAAGAATGCATGGTTCCATTTGCCTATACTGTGCAGGAGACTTACTACGACACAGCACTACTAATTAGAATAGAGGAGAAATTAAAAACAAGTTATTGATGTCTAAGCCAAAATCACTTAAGCTATGGTTAAACAAGGACACCAAACTCAAAAGAGAGAAAACAGAGGAACCATAGTGTTGGAAAAGAAAGACCAGAAATAAAAAGGTAAGCTTAATGGAATCAAATTATGGGCAGTATGGTGGTGTGGGAGTGGGGAAGAGATGGTGAGTAGAATGTAGATACATTTTATTTATTACAGACTAGGTGTTGCATGGCCGACTCTTGGATCCTGTACTTTTATTGATTTCCTTATTTTCTTTGTGGCTTTCTGCATATCAGCTACAACAACAGTTCAAGTTGTGAAAATGATTGACCACTAATGGATATTTTATCCAATGGGTCTATTAAAAGAGAAGCTATTTTTATCCCAAAATAGCCTCCAACTAAAACATCTAGTAAAAGTAATTGATCATGGACTAGCCACAATCATTTCTGCTTAAAACACAATAATTTGATATACTCATAAGTGAGAGTATGGTTAATGGATATGTCTGAAATTCATCATGTGATTACCTTGGATATATTTCTGTTATATGAGAACTACAAATCCTAATTGATTTGTTCACTTTGAAATGACAAAAGCATACTGTACCTTCTACTTTTAAATTAAGCTTCTATAATCCCTCTCTGACTTGCTTTTTTCTTACGAGATCAATGAAATGAAAGTAATTCTGAAGCAAATGGACCCTACAGACCATCTCTAAGGAATGCCAAGTAGGTCCATTGGAAAACAGAGTTAAAATTCAATAGGTTGTTAGCAAAATAATTGATTTGGAATTCAACATTTCAAATATGAACTATTTATGATTCTGATTAGAATTTTTTTTTCACATAAAGTTCCTCCATTTGAATAAGATCATTTTCAAGGTATTGTGAAACTGACTGAGCATTTCTTTGAAAGTCTTGAACATGTACTTTCTCTATCTCCCTTTAAATTTGGTTGTGCCATTTTAAGTTTTACACTTGATATTCTACAAAATGAAATTAAAAAATCTTTAACCATCTGGTAATTTTCTTGATAATTTAGCCTGAAACTACATGTGGCAGTTTATTTCAAAATAGTTCCCATTAAATGCTGACCTTTAAGGATTGAGACTCCATTTTTTAAATATAAAAGTGTTGTAATTATATATTTCTAGTTGTCCTAAGGGTTTAACTATCATTGAGGTAATTGTATTCAATAAAAAATATAATTTTAGCCTCTTTATTATTGTGGAACTGCTGTTGCCTACATGTAGTAGGTGAAAATAGTTAATCAATAGATGAACTAGGATGCTATTTGTGAGAAATACACATGGAGGGCTTTTTTCAGATTTTATTCAATTTATATTTGCTTTTTTTTTTACTGGAAAAGACCTTGCTGCTTTCATAAACTTTCAAAGTCCCTTGGTAATTCTGATACAGTGTGAGCCCTCAGAATATATCCAGAAAGCTAGTGAGGTCATTTATAATGGGTAGACAGCATATTTTCCATGATATAATTACTTATATCTAATGTAAACACATCCTATCTAACAAAAGAGTAATATGCAAATTAGACTTTGCTCCATCACAAAGATGGCTGCCCTCAGGCCACAAGATGGCTGTCCCAATGGCCAAAAGATGGCAGCACCCACAGCCACATCCTATCCAATAAAAGAGTAATATGAAAATTAGGCATCACTCCATCACAAAGATGGCCACCCCATAGCCACAGACGAAGGCGCCCAGTCCAGCTCAGCCCTGCCACTGAAGTGGTCAGGCTTGTTAGCCAGGCAGGTGGCCCGAGGGGCGGAGCCTGCGATCACAGGGGTCTGGGCACCAGTGAAGCCAGCAAAACAGGAGTCTGGGGGTCCCCTGCCCAGGCTTGCAGCCTTGGCCAGAGGCTGCCAGTGGGGCAAGGGCAGAGCCAGCGATGGCAGGGGGCAGGATCAGAGCCGGTGATCACAGAGGCCTGGGCTCTGTGAAGTCGGTGATTTCAGGGGCCTGGGGGTCTCCTGCTCAGGCCTGCATCCTCGGCCAGAGGTTACAGGCCTGGGCAAGCGTGGAGCTGGGATTGGAGGGGCAGGGGTGGAGCCCATGATCTAAGTGAACTACAGAGGAAACACCTTTTCTTACCGCTCATTGGCTAAGCTCCCTGTATGCCACTGGTAATATTCTTAGTGACTTGGGTAATAAGAATCCCTAAAGGTGATCTAGGGTTTTTCCACCACACTCCTGGAGAAAAAAAAAAAATGAAGGTCCACTGCTGGAGGGCTAAAAAATGTTATATCCTGCCCTAGCCAGTTTGGCTCATTGCATAATGCCTCATCCTGCTGACTGCAGGGTCTGGGTTCAACTCTGACCAAGGGTTGCAGGCTCCTCCCTGGCCAGGGCCCTGGTCAGGGCATATGCAGGAGGCAACCAATCAAAGTGTTCCTCTTACTTTGATGTTTCTCTCTGTTTTTCCCTTCTCTTCCACATTCTCTAAAAATCAATGGAAACATATCCTCAGGTGAGGATTAAAAAAAAGAAAGACATGTCATATCCTATGAAAGACACATCTTGAAAATGCCTAAAGAAAGTTGTCATTCTTTCATGGTGAAGGGACTAGAGTCCGTGTTGATGAAAACACGTTGGTGGCTGCAGTGACTGGCAGTGGCTGCAGCAGCGGGGTGATGAGGCTGGTGGCTTCCCCTGATTAGCCTAGTTGCCTCCTACAAAGGGAGGCCAGACTGCAGCTTAGGCCCGCTCCCTAAGGAGAGCAGGGAGCGGCCTAAACTGTCAGAAGGACACCCCTGAGGGCCCCCAATATGTGAGAGGGGGCAGGCTTGGCTGAGGAACCCCCCATCCTAGTTCACGAATTTTGTGCACCGGGCCCCTAGTTTGAAAATAATGAGAAAGGAAAAAAGCAAAACACACAAACATGTGCAATATTACTAGAGAAATGTCAGGAGAATGTTATTTTTCTTTAATTAATATAGAGGGAATGATTCAAGGAAATGATCATTCAGCTTGAATTCCTCTAGCAATGTAGCACAGGGAAGAGCAGAACATAAATAATGACTTCAAACAAGGTTGAAATAATCACTCAAGTGTTGCTTGGAATAGGAGAATTCCATGCAGGAGCATGAACATAGTCTTGATTTTAGAGCCATACCACATATACTTAGTAGTTAAGATAGCTAAGTAAAATGTAGGGTATTAATACTTTTTACTATTTTATTTTTTAAATTGATATCAGGGAGGAAAGGAGATGGAGAGTGAGATAGAACCATCAATGATGACAGAGAATCATTGATAGACTGCCTCCTGCATGCCCACACTGGGGAATGAAACTTCAATCCAGGCATATGCCCTGACCATAAACAAAACATGACCTCCTGGTTCATAGGTCAGTGCTTAACCACTGTGCCATGCCAGCCAAGCTACACTTTTGATGTTAATAAGATAGTGGAAAGCAGTGTTTAATGGGGAGAGGAAGGCAGTCATATAAATGTGTACCTATCATAGTCTCTCATTTTTAGCTTAGAAATCCTAAATAATAAAAGCCTAATATGCAAATCGACCAAATGGCAGAACAACCGGTCACTATGATGCATACTGACCACCAGAGGGCAGACAGTCAACAAAGGAGCTGCCCCCAGCTTACAGGCCCCAGGTAGCACTGCAAAGGGAGGTGACTGGGGTGGTGGCGGTTGGTGGGACCAGCCAAAGGGTGGTGCCAGGCTGGCCAAGGCGGGTGCCAATGAGGGCCTCCCAAGTACGTCACTGGTTGCCCCATAGATTGGCCCTGATTGCCAGCCAGGCCTAGTGCACCTGTACATGAATGTCATTTACTGATCCTCTAGTTATATATATATAAAAATATAGTTGGAACAAGACTCAAAGCATCTTGGTGGAAAGGTCTGTGATACAGCTTGAACAATATGCAAAAAACGAGGGTACTCAAGTTAGCAGTAGAATTAGAACATCATGGCTTCAAATGGCTGGTATTTTTATATCTTTTCTGGAAAAGCAAATACATACATACATACATACATACATACATACATACATAAATCTAAGATAAACTTTACCAGAATAATTCTTCATATACAGTTCTTTTATTTAAAACTAGGTGCCTGATGCACAAAAATTTGTGCATTTGGGGGGTCCTTCAGCCCGGCTTGTTCCCTCTAGCAGTCTGGGACCCCTTGGGGGATGTCCACCTGCTGGAGTGCCTGACCAGCCTGAGTGAGGGGCTCATGGCTGTTTGCAGGCTGGCCAAGCCCCCCAGTGGAGACTCTCACTCCATTGGGGTGTGGCCAGCCTGGGTGAGGGGTTGAGGGCCGTTTTCAGGCTGCCCACAGCTCCCATTGACCCAACGTCCCAGGTAGGCTGGATGGAATAAGGTTTCTGGAGTTTATCTATCTTCTGTAATTGAAACTTTGTTGCCTTAAGTGGAGGCCTACTCAGGTAATTAAGCCTCCTGTTTGCTTCAACTCCGTGGCTTCTATAATTGAAACATTGTTGCCTTGGGCAGAGGCCCAGCCGACATAGGCAGACAGTTGCAACGGAAGCCTCCTGTTTGCTCTAGCTTCGTGGCTGCCAGCCTCCATCTTTGCTGGGTTAATTTGCATACAGCTGCTCTGATTGGCTGGGGGCGTGGCTTGGCTGGGGGCATGGCTTAGGTGCCTCAGAGTGATGGTTAATTTACATATTACTCTTTTATTAGATTAGATTACTAATTATTAGAGAAACAAGTAAATTCTTTCTTGAATAGGCAGAAGTTAATTCATAAATTCTTTGATTGTTTTTCTTTCCTGATAATGTTCTGTAGCATGTCACTATGACATATATGCAAAAATATACATATATACAGTTTGTATTTGTACATAAATATTCACTTGTATATGTTTTATTATACTAAATCTTTAACCACAACTATATATTGCTACCTTCAAAAGGAAAATGTCATCATGGTTATGATTAGTATTTGTGTATGAGTATAACCAAGAGACTTATGTGACCAAATTGCTTCCACAATTCATACTATGAAGATATTTTTATGACTCATTCACATTTAATTTTGAGTGCCAGAGTCTTTTTTCAGGATTTATTTTTCTTCTGCTGTACTCTATTTAATAATGGGAGTCCACATATTGAGTCACCTATCTGAAAACATCAAATTATAACAATGTATATATTTTTCTTATGGTTAAATTTAATAACAAAGAAATATTTAAATTCATCCCTGTTCTACAGGCAGGATGCTAATGTAATAGTCAATTATGTGTTCAGTAATTTCCATTCTGAGGTCCAACATAGGAGTTGAAAAGTTTCTCATTACAGCAAATAATTGCCTGCATTTTTAAAGTGTCAATGTCTGGGAATAATTTCTGTCAAATAACAGAACGTGACAAAAACTATGTGACCCGACCAGGTAGCTCAGTTGGTGGGATCATCCTGCTCATATGGCAAGGTTGCAGGGTTGATTCTCTGTCAGGGCACATACAAGAATCAACAAATGAATTCATAAATGAGTGGAACAACAAATCTCTCTCTCTCTCTCTCTCTCTCTCTCACGTAAATAAAAACAAACTTAAAAAAATGATGAGGTATATTCACTATTCTGTATTTACACAAAGGAAATAGAGACTAATGGTAAGAGATGTGGTATTAATATTTCACAGTTTTGTATTTTTATTATGATCAGAATTAGAGCTTTTCTCTACCCCAATGCTGTTCTATAGCTTGTGAATTTTTCATTCCTGACATTACATTTCCTCTCTGGTGCCTAACAACATTACTAATCTCTGTTCATTCTTAATAAGTTGGTTCTAGATTTTTCTCAGATCAAATGTTCCCAAATAAAGGCAGTTTTTTCCCCCTGCAATTTTTGTCATTAAAATCTTTTTTTTCCTTATTAGATCTTCTATCTATAGAGTTATCATAAAAGACTGCTGAAATTAATCAAATTCTCCTATTTTGAGGTCATCATCTTTTTATGGCTTGGCCTTGAGGGACTCAAGACTTTGGGCTTCTGTCATCATCTCTGTTATCTCTGGCCTCAAAAAGCGGAAGAGGGAGTAAATGAATCAGCTAAGCCTTCCTTGTCCTAATACTGCTAAAGTGCAAGGAGAAAAATCTGCATTCCAACCTCTGTATGTTATAAGAATCAAAAATAACCACAGAAGTTATCTAATAACAACACATTAAAGTGGCTAAGTACTAGAATCGAATTGTCCAATACGGTAGCCACTAAGCCACTAGATGCATAAAGCTATTAAGCACTTGAAATCTGGCTACCATGACCGAGACTATATTTTATTTTATTTGATGAACATTTGGTGACTTAATTGCAATGTGTTTTAAGGGTAATACATACGTTTAGTTTAAATAACATAACATAAAATAAGGTATCTTAGTGTTTTTTTTAAATTTTGTTTTATTACTTTAAGTATCACAAAGAGGGTTAAATAAGTTTCCATTTTTTCCCCTTGACCTTCCCCCATCCTCCCCTACCCCCCAGTGTCTTGTGTCCATTGACTGCTTATATGCATGCATATAAGTCCTTCAGTTGATTGATTAACTCCCCCCCAACCCTCCCAACGCTTCCAGCTATAGTTTGACAGTCAATTCATTGCTGTTCTGCCTCTGTATCTGTTTATGTTCATCAATTTATAATGGTCTTTATTATCCATAAATAAGTGAGGTCATGTGGTATTTTTCTTTCATTGACTGGCTTATTTCACTTAGCATCTTAATTTTTATGTTGACTGCATATTACCATGATGCTTTTTAATATAATCTAAGATATAGCTGGCATGGTTTGTGTAGCCTTTATAGAATTGTTCTAAAATGAGAGTTTTAAAATAAGAGTGTAGAAGTGAAAAGTACTTGTCTTTCTGGCAACAAGGGAATATGGTATCTTAGGGGTGGAGGTGCATCTTTGTGCAAAGCACTTCTAATATTTGATAAAATACAAAGTCACATTTTTAAAAGGCACTGTTGAGCAGACAATTACATAAAGGAAATCTTCACAGGTTCCAAAGAATTTTTTTAAAAAAGCAGAAATTCAGAAAGGCAAACAAGCCCTCTAGACATTAAATACATAGACTATCAGCCAAGATTTGCATTCCTGGATTAGAAGCCATTGGGGTAAACGCGAGTAGGGACACTTAAATGGTAATTTTGACAAACTGCTAGAGGCTGATTGCAGACTAGCGTGAGAGATGGTGCAGCTTGCATCTTGGGCAGTCTACAATTTTGTGAGTTTTACCTCTAGGGACTCCAACAGGCTCTTGCATTGAAGAGCCATGAAAGATTTCTTCTTGGGTCTGGCAAGGTGATGAAAAAAATCAGCCGTTGAGAAATAAACCCAAAGCATCCCTTCTAACATGAGAAATGGGAAAAAGTCTTTATCTGGGCATTAATTCACCTAGGGGAAGAGCATTTACCTGACTCCATTTACCTCGAGGCTAAAGCGAAGGAAGGGCACAAGCTAAAAAGCATTAGTTTAAAAACATCACAACTCAAGGACACAGGATAACTAAAATGCAACGATTTAATCATAAGATTATAGTGAGGAGACAGACAAATGCTAGGTAGATAGAGGTGGGACCACAGGAAGAGAAAGTAAAACCCAAGAACCCAACTAGATGGGGTTACTACTACACCCCAACTAGGTGCGAGGAAAGGGCACACAAGAGGCATGGATTTTAAAATGTATGGGTATTGCTAAGACAGGCAGCGTGAGATACCCAATCACAAGGAGTAGGGCATGGAAACCAATCCCAAAGATATTGCCAAAGCAGAATTCTCTGAGAATTAGGAGATTGCAAGATGGCACTCACCCCCCAAATGAAAAGGTGTGTGCTTCCTCTCAAGCTCTTTCTCATCTCCCTAGTATGCGATGGATTCCAGATGTTCACTTCTGCATCAGGGGCGCCCATCCCCGCACCCATGTGACTTATGGCCATGTGGGTCTCCACACAGGGACTATTAGACTTTAATTAGCTTGGATACTAGACTACTCCCAGCTGTAACATGGAAAGGAAGCTCTGGACACTGGCCTGCTCCTAGGACTGGCTTCTCCCAACTTCGGTTCTATTTGTTTTTGTCCACAATTTCATTCTTTGATTTTTGTGACACCAGAACTGGGACTCAAACACCATCCACATTTTTGGGTATCAGTAGTATAGATAACTAAACCACTAATATCTTTGCTTATTATCATTATCAAGTATTATTTACTGGATATTACTATAAATGCTGTACTTTGATATGACTGGCAGCTCAAGGGTATTACCACAAACATGTGAGTAATGCTTTGCTTGAGCTTACCATGGCCACAGCATCACTAGATGAAAGGGATTTCTCAGCTCCATTATAATCTTGTGGGACCACGTCACCGACCAAAACATCATCATGTTGTGCATGACTATACATACATACAGATACTTCTTGCTGGTTCTGTTTCTCTAGAGAACTCTGACTGATATACTCATTTATGACACAAACCCTTGGCAAACTAGGAATAGCTGAGAACTTCTCAATATGATCAAGAACTCTTAAAGAAAAAAACACACCCACAAAATCTAACATGCATATGGTGCTAAATTGGACACTTTCTCCCTCAAAACAAGGCAAATATGCAGAAAAAAATTAACCTAAGACTGCTTTCCTTAGACATGCTTGCAATTTGGCCCTTGCCTGGCATCTGAGAACTTAGATTTTGAGAGACTTTCCACTTCTCCCTATCTGAAACCTAAGCTGGTTTGTGGTACCTAAATTGTGCAAAAATTATGGTTTATTCTGTACATCTCTTACCTCTGGGAATCGGGAATTTCGATGTTCATAGGAAGAGAATGCATACATGACCAGGCCCCAGTGAGTACCCTAGGCATTTAACATTAACAAGCTGATATCCAGCAATATTCCGTACCTTGCATTGCATCTGGATGGGCCATAGCATCTCTCCCCAAATAGGATGTGAATGGATCAGTCTGTCTTTTTTATGAAGGCAACTGGCTGTAGAGAGTCTGGGATTTGACTTCAAGACCTAGGGGATATCAGAGAGATAAATGGAAGGAGACTAGATTTATGAATCCTGCTTAGGGGAGATCTTAATGCAAACCTGGAACACTTGAACTTTACCAAAGAAGAAACAAATCCCTGTTTTATAAACCACTGAAGCTCTTTCCTGGTACTGTAGGCAGCATTGTCCTAATATATTGGAAGGGTAATATTTAAAAATAATAAAAATCTTTATTTAAATGAGTTAACTTTCAAGCTTAAAATATTCAATAAAGATTAATGACTAAGGCAAAAGGATTTTAAAGGTATGAAGCTAATAGAAACTAGGACCCTAAAACATGCTATAGAAAGAAATGAAAATTTAATATTACTCGTTAAAAAGTGATAAAATTGGCAAAATCATTTCAAGTTTGAAAAAAAGAGCAAAAGAAGAGATAGAAAAATGTTTGAGGGTTAAAAGTAAATAAATACTGATGCAATAGATATTAAAAAAGATAGTAATATAACATAACTACCTTCTGCTAAAATTTAAAAAGCATTTTAAAAGATAAATATCTAGAAAATTGCCCTAACCAGTTTGGCTCAGTGGATAGAGCACAGGCCTACGGACTCTAGGGTCCCAGGTTCGATTCCGGTCAAGGGCATGTACCTTGGTTGCAGGCACATCCCCAGTAGGGGGTGTGCAGGAGGCAGCTGATCCATGTTTCTCTCTCATCGATGTTTCTAACTCTCTGTCTCCCTTCCTCTCTGTAAAAAATCAATAAAATATATTTTTAAAAAATATCTAGAAAATTATAGTTTTACAAAAACTGACACAAGAAGAATTTAAAAATCCTCTTAATATTCCTAAAACTATTAAACAATTGAGTCAAGAATTAAAAATCTCACTCATCTCCACTGTCCCAAAATTGTAGGCTCAGATAATTTTAGAGTTCAATCAGGTTTTCAAAGAATGGATTTCTCCAATCTTATCTAAAATATTCTAATAATAAAAATATGTTAAAGGTCCCTAATTTTTATTTTATACTGAATAAGATTGACATCATAATTTTAAAAAGCACTATGAAAAATTAAAGCAGCCCAGCCAGTGTGCTTCAGCATTTGAATGTTGACCTATGAACCGGGAACTTAGAGTTTGATTCCTGATCAGGGTACATGCCCAGGTTGCGGGCTTGATACCGAGTATTTTTGTGCTTGCTATAAAATCTTGTCTATTGCAAGTTGTGACATGGACTTGAGACCTACATAAACTGTGTGTATTCAAAATTATCACTGTTCCTCCTTCAGTAATTAGATTTTTATTCTTAAAATTTCTCCATCCATAGAATATCAGGGTAGCTTTATTTCTCCTTCCAATTTCTATCTGAAAATTCTACCCTTTAGAAAACCCATAATGAGTATTGTTTCCTATTACCAAGAATTTGCTTTCTAAATGTCATACAAAAGTGACTGACATTATCCATCTGTCCTGATTATATTACAGTCTTTTGTTGTAATAATTTGGATAACATGAGGCATTTTTATTGCTCAAAGATTTGGTGTTGTCTTGTGCCCCTTTTTCAATTTGATTTCCCAAACTCGCTTTTGTCAGCACCAGTGCATGTGGTAGGGAAGTGTTTTCATTAACAAACTAGAGGCCCAATGCTTGAAATTAGTGCAAGGGCGCTTGGCCCTCACAGCCCCAGCTTCGTTTAAGAGGTCGTCTGGAAGTACGTCGTTTGCCTATCTGATTTAATTAGCATATTATGCTTTTATTATTATAGATATGACAGACAAGCCTTCACAGGTTTTGCTCAGTGGATAGAGCATCAGCCTGTGGACCAAAGGGAATCTGACCAAGAGCTTGTACTTTGGTTGCAGGCTCCTCTCTGGCTCAGGTCCTGGTCAGGGTAAGTGCAGGAGGCAAACAATCGATGTGGTTCCCTTACATGGATATTTCTCTCTGTCCTTTTCTCTTCTACTCTCTAAAAATCAATGGAAATATATACTTGGGAAATATATATATGACTGACAGAATGAAATCCTTGTCTTTATGCTCTGAAATGCTACTCAAGGGTTCTTACTTTCCCCATGGCCATCTTCAAAAAAAAAAAAAAAAATCTCCAAACTTCTCATATTCCAACCCCTTCCTGTCTACTCCTGGATTTAACTTTCTTGACATGGCCACTAGCACTTTATAACACAATGTTTTTGTTTATTTCACATTCCCAACATGTCCTGTTCTATGGTAAATTATATTATCAAAACCTTTATTTGTGAATTAAAAATTCAGTTGCCTCATTATTTAATTTTTCTCAAAATAATTAAGTGTAATCTAGTTAGGTTTCTGGTTGGTCCTCTTTAAGAAACCATTGGCAAAAAACAGTGTTTAAATGTGCTAATTAGAAATACTCTCAGAAAATGGTACAATTTCACCAGCACAAAGATGATTTTTTGTCACTTGTTTTGTTGTGGTTGTTTTTATGGTAGTTCTTTTTTGTGTGTTTTGTTTCGTTTTTGCTGTGTGTGAGTGACTTCTTCAATAATCCTGATGAAAAGAGTAAGTGGAAATTTAAGGAACTATTCTTTAACAGACAAGGAAATAGCTACCAAAGATGATCTAACAAGGAGAGTATTAGATGTCAAATTTATTGAGACATAATAAGATTTAGAAAAGACAAGAGAAAATGTGTGAAATTGTTATTTTTATTAGGAACTAAAGGCCTAGTGCATAAAAATTTGTGCACCCATGGGGGTCCCTCAACCTGGCCTGTGCCCTCTCGCAGTCTGGGACCCATCGGGGAATGTCCACCTGTTGGCTTAGGCTGCTTCCCGGGTGATCAGACCTACACTGGCTATCAGATATCCCTTTGGCAGCCCAGGAGCCCTCGGGGGATGTCCACTTGCCAGCAGGGAGCAGGCCTAAGCTGCAGTCAGACATGCTTAGCACTGTTGATGAGGCAGGAGAGTCTCCCGCCACCACTGCTGTACTTGCAGCTGGCAGCCTGGCTTGTGGCTGAGCAGAGCTCCCCTGTTGGAGAGCACTGACCACCAGGGGGCAGCTCCTGCATTGAACGTCTGCTCCCTGGTGGTCAGTGTGTGTCATGGTGACCAGTCATTCCCAGTTGTTCTGCTGTTAGGGTCAATTTGCATATTATCCTTTTATTATATAGGATAGAGGCCTGGTGCATGGATGGGGGACAGCTGGTTTGTCCTGAAGGGTGTCCCGGATCAGGTTGGGGGTGTCTGGCCAGCCTGGGTGAGGGGCTGATGGCTGTTCGCAGACTGGTCAAGCCCCCCAGTGGGAACCTTCACCCCATGGGAGTGTGGCCAGCCTAGGTGAGGGGTTGATGGCTGTTTGCAGATGGGGCATAGTCCCTTCTGGGTAGGGGTCCCCACTGGGGTGCCTGGCCAGCCTAGGTGAGGGGCTGATGGTCATTTTTAGGCTGGCCACACCCATGGGCCAGAAGCAGGTATCTGGGATTTATTTAACTTCTGTAATTGAAACTTTGTAGCCTTAAGCGAAGCCCAGGTCTGGTTGCCCCTGGCAACTAAGGCTCCCACCCCCTCCTTGAGCAGAGGCCATGCTGGCTGGAAGCAAGTATCTGGGGTTTATTTATATTCTATAATTGAAACTTTATAGCTTTGAGCGGAGTTCAGGGCCAACCAGGGCAGGTGGGAAGCTTGCCTTCTTCCATCGCTGGGGCAATGCAAGCCTCCTGCTCACTCCAGCTCTGTGGCCACAGCCATCTTTGTGACAGAGACAGTTAATTAGCATATTACTCTTTTATTAGATAGGATTTCTATTTTTTCAGTGAACAAGTTAGGCTATCCTTTAACAGAGAGAGACTGGTGTGTGACTGGGCTATAGTGAGAAGCAGAAATGTCCTCCAAATTAACTCTTATTTCTAATAAGAGCTGCCTTAATATTATTAAGTTACTATGTGCTAGTAAAATACATTCCTCTCAACTCCCACAATGGGAAGCTATGTTTTATGAAAACAAATGTTTTTCCTATTTGTGGAACATGAAGTTTTATTGTCTGTCAGATGATGAAGTAGACTCTAAATAAATCATTTTATTTTGTCCAATACCTCCCTAAATAGGAGCATTTTTCTTTCATTGAAATTGGATAATAGACTGTACTATATTAGAGATAAAACTCTATCACAATTAATAATGTATAAATAAAAATTGATAATCTTGTATCTCTGGATTTTGGATGTAATGGAGAGGTGAATTTATTTTGAAGTAGATGCCAGGTTTTCTGTCAGATCCTGCATTATTTCTATTTTAAGAATTTTAAGTACTGGGTAGTAATTGAGCATTTATTATAAATGAGCATTTATTACTTATTATATAATAGCAAGGTATTATTATACATGATGAGTCCCTATAATTCCTCCCATAGAAGTGTTTCCTTTATCATATAAAATATACCTTATGAATATGCTAATAACTTTTGTTTCTTTTGAATTTTGAGTTTCATAAACCTCTAAATCTTCTTACTCTAAATACTTCATTTACATATTTTTTAAAAATTAGAATTAGCTTTCATTTTAAAAATACTTATATTAACAATATAAACTGATACTTATTAAAAAAGATTCTGAAGTAGAGAGAAAATAAAGAAGAAGTACAATTCATAAAATTATACTAATTTATTAGACTAACCTTATATGTGGATTTTTATGTACTGAAGCTATTAAAGATAATCCACTACACACAGTGAAATAATGATTATAATGTCCTTTGTCTTCTGCATGGTGAAGTGAAGGACTGAATGAGCTAATACTATATCTTTGCCTGCCTGGATGGAAAATACATATCCTTGCTTCATCTGTGTTGAAACTTTGCAAAGCTTTGATACCTGTAATATATAACCCAGGTCACCTGTTTTTGCGTCCAGAAGCTGGGGAGATTGAGATTGCAAAATCAAACCATAATACTACTACTTAATTTGCTAAGAACTTTACTAATTTCTGTGCTTTGCACAAAATATTTGCCCATGCCAGCTATTAATCTAGGTATAAATATTTCTGTTAATATTTTACAGGTTCATATTTTAATTTAAGGCATTAATTAAGAATCAAGGAAGCTAAGTTGTGATTTTTCCCCAAGACTAGTTGTCCCAATAAAGCATTTCACATTCCTATATCACTAACTTTCTCAAACTGAAGCTGAGATAGTTAAGGGTGGTTGGGACAGATAACTTTAAATTGAGCAAGTGAACGATATGGTCAGATACTGGTAGCAAGCAGGGTGAGAAGTACATATCTTTCCAATTTTTGAAAACCATAATTTGAGAACTATTAACTGAACTACAACTTAGTAGAAGCTTATGCACTGTATCTCAACCTAAACTAAAAGATACGATTGAAAGTAATTTTTAAGTTGGTCTTTCATTGATAGGCTAATTGCCACTCATTACCGTTGTGTGATCAATATGAAATTTATGTGAAAAGAAACACAGGTGATAAAATCTGGAAGACTTATTCAATGTTAGCTGTTCTTGAAAAAATTTCTAAGTTTTCTTTTACATGAAGAAAAGGGTATCAATAAAATAATACTTATTTTTTGAAAATTATACTTTAACTTTTAGAACATGATATTAAAATGCTTTGTAAAAAGTAAAACACTTTTCAACTTCACTTCTTATTTTAATGTCTTATGGAATGGATCATCAAAGCCTTTTGAAGTAAATTTAACATGAACAATGCCTTCTCCTGCCAGCTGTCTTTGGAATAATGAAGACAGGATGGATTACAGGAGATTGGAAACCCACAGTGTTGCAAGAGCTACAAAACCAAACCACATCATGGAATGAAACCTCAATCTCACAGGAAAGTGACTTTCACAAAGTATTTTTTCTGAATGCAATTTTCTTTTATTATTTTTTTGTGAGGAAGAGCATGATTAGTGACAAAGGGGGAGGAAATGCATTGAAAAACAAAACCCTGAAAACAACATGATAACTACTTTCTGTTCTTGAAAAGCATTTTTCTTAAATTTGTTCTGAAAAATACATGAAATATAGAAATTGCTCTTATATAGCTTTTCCAGGTTTGTAAAAAAAATGAGGTAAGTAAATGTCAAAAAAGAAAAAGTGAGAAACAGAAGATATAAAAGTAGGGATTTCAGGCTAAATCTACTTATGATATTAATAAGTCATTGAATCTTCATGCTGTATAATAGCCACTTTTGACAATAAATTCATGTGTAATTTTATATAATGAAACACTAAAACATGTGCCATCTTTTGTGTAGAGTATTAAAATAACATATTAAAAATAATTGGTATAGTTTTAATAAGGCATCAACTTGTTCTTTGGTATTTCAATATTATTTCTTTTTACTTCAAAAATATCTTATACTTTAAAATATAATTCTAGAAATTAAACACATTTATATAGTTAAGAATAACTTTTATTCTTATAAGAATGTTTCTTGCCTTCATTTTCATTTGTTTTTCTTAGGATAAAAAAATGATAAAATTAAGTGATTCCATGCCTGCAATATATATTATGATGACATTGTGGTAACCTTCTCCAGATAGACTCCTAAAATAAGCAATTATCTTTTGAAAAGAATTAAAATAGTCAAATATTCTTTATTTTTTTTTGTAGGTACAGAAAACTCCGGGAATCTGTCTTTACCAAATGATAGATATTAATGAAAGATTCAGATTCCTAACAGAGAAGTCTAGCCATGACCACTTTTCTGCTTTTGGGGAAAATAAACTCAATGATATGCAGCCTGGTTAAAGACTAAGTTCTTTTCAGTCGCCTTAAATCTAAATTCAACTTTCCTAACAACTTACGTTATTTCCCTGCAGTAAATTATCTAGTTCACATAGAATAATCAGCCTTTGGACTTAGCTGCAACTTCTTGCTCTGCTTCTACTTCCTTTGGCGTGTCTCATCCTCCCTGTGGGGGAGCACTCAAAGTGATGCACAGGTTTAAGGTGATCTTGGATCCTTCCCTAGCATTTTTATCTCCACATGTTGTAGGACACATTCCACATTTGCTTGCTTTCATATAACTTACAGTTTTTACACGTAGGTCTTAATTCTCAAGTGAGGCTGTAGTAGTTTCATTGATGATAGAGTCGCCAAGACTTTTTTCCATCTCTCTCAGGGCTTGGAATAATCTCTTAAAAATGGTGCATATTTAAAGGGCCTTAGTCAATTAATAGGTGTTAGAACACATGAATTTTTGTTGGAAACTAAGGCATCTGAAGTAGCACTTTGAAAATGCCAGTAGATGATTTAGAGCAATTTAGAAAAATTTAGAGCAATTTAGAAAAATTGCTTGTTAAAATTGTTAGGGTGGCACTAACTATTGTGTCCCGATTTTCTTATTTCCAAAGCTGATATTGCTGGGCAATAAGACTGAACCATGCAGCCCTGTGAGTGTTGCTCAGTGGTTGAGCGTCCACCCATGAAGCAGATCACACCGTTTGATACCAGGCAGGGCACATGCAAGCCACCCAATGAACTCATTTTAAATGATAAACCGCATACCTTCCTCACAGGATATAATTTCAGGAATCCTGAATGGCAATTTTCTTCATTTAATTTCACCTAAGACTTTAAAAAAACGGGTCATTACTAAAATATGTTTGATGTCTCTGTAGTTTGAAGGGCAAAAATCCTTTATGACCAAAAACTCAGTAAAGTGAAAAGGTATAATTCTTACTCGCTAACTTAAAAGCATTTTTTTTGGAACCTTTCTTGAAAAAATGATCTATTTTTTCTCTCATCTCTTCCTTTATTAAAAAACTACATATTTATTCGGTATAAATCAAAGCAAGGACACTTATTTTTAAATGTTAAAATCATTGGTATTGATATTTTAATTTTTAAATTTTATATTTGGAATACTTGGAAAAGTGAGTGGGTTCTGTGCTGATTATGCTAGTCAAATGCTTGTGAACTACTTCAGATTGTATAGTTTATAAGATTCCTAATCCTATAGAACAAAAAGATTTACCTTCTGCAGATGAGGTAGGAAATAAAAGTTGGAATGTCTTGTTTCCTTCAAATAATATTTAAATTGTCTTTCTCTCTAAAAGGGTAAAAAAGAAAAAAAAAAGGAAATTTGAATTCATGTCAGATCTCTTAACAATTTTGAGGTTTGTTCTATTAAAATTGAAAGCCAAGTAAGTTCATTCAATGTTACCAAATCTTGAAGCTAAGTACAATTTAAGTTTGAAATGGGATTCTTCTCTTTCCAGAATATGTAGCTCCAGAGAGCTGATTTGTTTCATAGCTGATCAAGTACTGTCCATACTAATATGCGGATGAAAAGTTATCCCAAAAAGGTATTGGATCTATGCAAATCCTTCTATACTGATTACCATGATCAGTTAATTGCTGATGTTTTATGGTTGCTGAAATGAACAGTATACCTACATTTTTGCTTGCTTTCCCTATATAGTAAGCTAAACCAGACAAAAAGAAAATGAGCTACACTCATCTTTTCAGGTCTGTACAAACAAGCAAAACAATGAGTAGTGGTATCTTTAATCTTTCCATATTGCCACTAAGAACGTGGAACCCAATATGAGTCTCTCCTTTTACCAAGATTTTTGACTACATTGCATTACGCTAAGCATATAAATTGAAGAACGTGTTAGTATTTAAGAGCTGCACTGAGACAATTAAATCATTTCTAAAATAATGATTTCTTACTGCTCAATAACTTTGCTCTGTGTATCCACATCTGTGAATCAGCTTCAATCTTTGACAGCACTGAAAGTTAGGCTGAGGCTGGATACAAAATTAAGGCCAAAAATTGTTCATTAAATTCTACCTGAATCTTCCACATGCTGTATACTAAAGGTTAGGTCACTATGATACATATTTCTCTCCTCTCAAATATTTTCCAAGAAGAGTTATGTGTGTGTGTACACATATATATGTGTTTATGTCAATGCAATTTCTCCCAAAATATTTTCCTCCTTGGACCAGGTTTTAGGAAAGTCACAATTTAACTTTTTATAGAGCCTTTGCTTAGGAAAATGTCCTTTTCAGTCGCATCTTTAAATCTGTATTATGTACAGTTTTGTTGCAGAAATAGTTTCTGATGATATATTTTTAGCAATTTCTGCAAGATCTATTAATGTTTTACTGTTTTCACAAAGAATATTGGAATTTATAAATTAGTATAAGAAAATCTTGGATAAAAACTTATAACAATTTATATTTCCTTTACTTAGCAGTCACCATTTAGTATTGCCTCTGTGGGTAAAAAAAAGTATCTTATTAGAAATAAGTAAATTTATTTCAAAGTTATATTTTATTTAGATCTACAAATATAATTATGACATACCAAGTGTGCTGAGCACATTAGTGATTCCATAGCTGATTTCATATGAAACCAGATATGGTTCTATAGCTGATCATCCATGGCTAGTGAATTCTCAGAGTTGATGTGTCAACTCTTTGCTCACTAAACATTTTGAGAAATTTCTCCTGACATTGATAAACTTGAATATTTAAAGCAAGGTATTGACGGTTGAATGACTTCAGTGCATTCGCAAAGCATTTATACATCATCATTGTGTGTGTGTGTGTATGTGTTTTACTAAAAGCAGCAGAATAAAAAATATGAGACCCAATCCATACTTCTGATAATAATATAATTGCCTAGTTTCAGAGGTCATATAAAAATGATTGTAATGCTTTCAATAATAAAATTCTAAAAGAAATCAACATAGAAACATAATATTTCAATACTATAGAATCTCCATTTTGCCTCCATATTAGATTTTATATCAGGGACTTAGAAGCAATCCGTTTTCATTAGCATGTGCAATTAAAAATTAGATGGATCTGGCTGTTGGATTATTTTTTTTTCTACGAAAGCAGGGAACTATTTTAGTCCTGGAAACCATGCGTGAGCTCCTTGGCTTTTATGTAAGTGGTTATATGTACAGATACATTTTTATCGTTCAAATCCTCATTTGTAAAGTTACTGGGTGAATATTAAACACAAACAAGCAAAACAATATAAAATAAAACAAAAGCTGTTGATAGTTTATCAAAAGTCTGAATCCAAAAGCCTACTGGACCCCTGACACCTGGACTTCCTGGTCCCCTTTGCACAGGAAAGTCAAAACACCAGGATTCATAAAGTTTTCCCATGGTTGTCCCTTCCTTCGGCATGAGTGTGGTCCGACATTTCCAAAATCAGAGAGGTTATTCCCCAAAGCCCCCGAGAGTCCCTTTTGATTTAGCTTTTTGCCAGAATGCACTGTTGTGGTATAAAAAAAGCAATAAAGTAGTATCTGGAAAGTTAAAATGTTATAAAAAATTAAATTACATTTTATTCCTCAGGCTTAAAACACAAATTGAGAATTATTCAAATTAAACTTACTCACTTCCCATACCTCAAAACTGAAATGTGATAGCACAGAGCAGTTGCAAACAGAGGCAAATATTCGAAGTTTTGCACATAGGTAGAATCAGAGAGAAAATGTCATATAGCTTTTGAGGACACTAGAATATGATAAATTTGAAGAGCAAACAAAAGAACACCCCCTTGAAATTATTCTTAGTTGTGGATTTCAATTAATACATAAATGTGGTCATTTTGGGGCTAATATAGGACCCTATACTATGAATTGTTATTTCAAGATCAATAGCAACAACCATAAATATTATCTAAACAATTTGGGTGCAAAACCCCAAAGAAATTCTAAGAAAATTAGCTGATTTGGAAAAATATTAAAATAAGCAAACCTGTTTACTATATGTATAGTTAATAGTTGCTTCACTGTTGAAGGTTTATGCAATTCTCCCATGATAATACATTTTATTCAAAACGTATGCAACCATACATTTATGAGCCAATGGAATTAGAAAATTGTGTGGTGTCTGCAAGCCTCTATGGAACAAAACAGTTTATTGTTGACAAAGCATTTTTGCAGATACTTATGGATCCTCACACAAGCCTGTGACGTAGGGAGGAATGCCATCTTCACAGTTCAGACCCCAAAGCTCAGAAACTTTGGGGACGTCTCCCAGAATAAAACATGTGAATCTCCTTTGCTGTGTGCTCCTAGTCTTACTTATTTTCCTGCAGATCCCAAGCATATAAGGGTTAATCAGTCAGTGAGATGGGACCCGTCTGCACCTTTGTAAGGAATAAAAGTCCATTTTAAGTCTAAAAGGTATTGGGGATAACTTTTTCGGGCTCTATTCTTTTCTGGCGACATATATATTTTCGATGACTGCCCGTGCCATAAATAAGCCAACTGTGCCGAAGTATAAACAAATTACAAAATCTCTGACAACTAATTTTCGTTACAGGAATGATCAAATCTGCTGATTTCGATATACTAAAACCAATGGGGGCGGGGGGTGGCGTAAAATACAGAAGTTCCTCAAAGGTTTGAACAGGGTGAGGTTTATAGCTACTTTTTAGATTAAATCTGTCCCTGATATTTCAGATTATCTGAGTATACCGTAAACCATTCATTTAATCAATTTAATAAAAAATTTGTGGTTTTTTTTTTCTCTTAAAACAAAAGGGGGCCTGTGGGACAGAGACAGCGGTCTCTGTGCTTGAGAGCGGTGCACGGTCAGTGCACAGAAATTGCATACATCACAGTGCAAGCAGCAAATCCCCGTGCTCCATCCATTCCGTATGGAGAAAAGAAGTGGGGAGGGCAAAGAAAGATGGTTCGTACAAGTCCGTGACGGAGGGGCCTAGCAGACGGGATCTCTCTCATGTCCCTTACACAGAAGACGAAGCTAATGAGATCTGTCACAGTAACAGAGTGTGGGTCTCAAAAGCCCACCCAGAAGAGTGGACAAGGAGGTCTTGATTACCTTCACGAGTTCGATTCTGCAGTGCACCACCCCGAGAAATCAGTTCTAAGTGATTCTGAACCTTTCTACTTAGTTTTGTTTTTTGGGGGAAAAAAAATCGCAAGGTATTGAAACGAATATCATTGTTTGGTTGAGTCCAGGTATTCTTAAGTAAATAGTACCACAGACTTTATTGAGCAATTGAAAATATACACAAGGTACAATAGCGTTTTCTCTGTTTGTGTTGTTTTGATTCATTTGACTTCCTTCTGATTAGATAACCCAGTTTCGATCATGAAAAGGGCACTTGTGTCTACAGCGGCTGTGTACAGCTTGCTCAGTTCCAAGTACTGTTCCCACACTTCTTCCTTGTCATGGCTGAGGTTATGTCTTCACTTGCTCAGGCAGCAAATTCTAGAATGTTGAAAGAACTGACCCCCCTAAGTTGTTCTTTCAGATTCTATTTCTCCATAGAGTTCGGCCAACTTTTTAAACTCTGGTCCCCAGTCCCCAAGGTACTGATAATCTTGATCTGACTGTGTAGTGGCTGAGTCCAGGGAGCTGATAGATCCAGCTTCTGATCTCTGACCCTCATAGGCATAAGTCTGGAGAGAGTCATAAGGAGGGACGGTGGGATCTAGGTCCGCTTCTGCCAGTCTTTGTTTAATGAATTCCTGAACGTCTATGCTTTCCAGGGCGGACAATGTCTGGTGTCTGGGAGTGAGCTGCACTTCAGGTCTGATATCTCTCCGGTACTTGAGCTCCTCGGCTGCAGACGGATTCCTCAAGGCTGTGATGTCAAAGGCCTCAGTGTCTTCCTCCCCGCCCCCTTCGTCATCATAGGTGACCACATTCTCCCGCACATCCTCCTCTGAAATGATCAGGGGCTCTTTTTTGCTGCGTCTCAGGGTGATAAAAAGTACTACAATCGCTGAGGAAAAGGGAAAGAGAAGGAAGAATTAGAGAAAAAAGGAGGGAATTTGTGGGGATTTGACATCAGCAATTTCCAACCCTTGTCATCAACTACATCCCATTCAGGCTTGCATTATAACACAACCCTGATCATTGCACTCTCTGAATAACACCTCAAGGCTTTTTTTTTTTTTTTTTAAATATCTCAAATAATTAAAAAATAATTACCCTTATAAAACATTAGGAATTTCTGATCTTTTGCAGAATGCCACAGTGTTCTCATTTGCCAGGCGTATGCATTTGGGATTGCTATCTAGCCATTCAGTGTTTTCATGGAAACTTATGATGGAATTGAAATATGAAATTTTGATGAGAAAAATGACGGTGTGTGTGGGTCTATCTACAGATACTTAGTTTTTCTAGGGAGATACACCAAAGACAAGCTATTTTTAATCTTTTTTAAAAGATATATTTTTATTGATTTCAGAGAGGATGGGAGAAGGATAGAGAGATAGAAACATCAATGTTGAGAGAAAAATCCTCCATCTGCTTCCTCCTGCACGCCTCCTTCTGGGGATTGAGGCTGCAACCCAGGCATGTGCCTTGACTGGGAATTGAAACTCTACCTCCTGGTTCAGAGGTTGATGTTCAACTACTGAGCAACACTGGCCGGGCAACACAGGAGATTTACAGTTTCTGTAAAACAGGAAGGGGTCTCTGCCATAAATCCTTAACTTTTGATGCTTTGTTGGAAACCAAAGCAGGAATATTTTACATGGTTGATCTCTTTTACCCATTTTCCTTTAGAAAAATAGCATCATGCATTAATAATTGCATTTTCCATCATGCTGGAAAGGTGTGATTTTATCTGTATATAATTTAGATTTCCTAGGGAGTTTTCAGTTGGCACATTGTTTTTTACATTTTGTCTTTACTTAATCTTCACAACAGAGCTGGGGCTTTGCTCATTTTAAACATGAATATAAAGTGCTCACATGAATTTCTACAATCTAAGTTTAGGATCGCACAAGTGGCAGGTGGGAAAGCTTGGACCAGAATCTATGAATTCTCACATCAAAAGTTATGATGTTCCTAATACCACATTCTGCTTCATTATTCAAAAATATATATTTTAATCTGAAATTCATATTTCTATACTGAATTTTGTTTGTTTTTGAATTTTGATATACTCTATTTTATTTGGCAATCCTAATTATATGTAAGCTTTAAATGGTTGTAAAACAAACACTGGGTTAGATAATTTGTAATTAGGGACATACTTGGTACCCTAGAAACTTTCCTTTTACCCTTTATTTCTAAAAAGTAATGGGAAGAGATTAACCGAAGAACTTGTATGCATATATGTACAACCCATGGACACAGACTATAGTGTGGTGAAGGCCTGGGTGATGTGTGTGTGTGGGGGGTTGGGGGGGGGCTAGAAGGAGTCAATGGGAAAAAAGAGGAACCTCTGTAATACTTTCAACAATAAAAAGCAAGAAATTCAAAAAAAGGAAGCTAACTGAATGTACTACTAGTCGATCTTAATGTTATTTTGATGATGAAAATGGAGATCACATGACTTTATGGAACTCTAGGACCTCAACTGTGATTGGCTTAGATGTTCACAGATCTACTGAGTCGATTCCTTCCTTCTTCAAACTGGGGTGATGTGGAGATTGGAACAGAAATTAAAAGTATTGTTCTGATAAATAAACAGAAAATTCCAGTCTTACTTTTATTGTTATTGTCTCCTTGCTTCTCTTTATGGTTTAACCCCTTCAATGTATGCCCCTAAGCACTACAGATCACCTTTGTTTATATTTGAAATAGATATCATAATGTACATATGCTTAATACTTCAAAAATATGGAGAGTAAGAGCAGTAGATTTTCAAGCCAGAAGTGGAAAGGATAATTATGAGACAGAAATCTACTACTCTACATGTAAAAAGAGATGTTCACAGTACACTGGGAGGAATCTGATTTTACCAAATAAAAGGCACATTGGAGGCTATGAGGATGAGGAAAAAAGAGGACAAAATAGTTCTAGGTAGGATCAAAGAATTATCTGGAGAAGTATGGAATAGAAGGGTCCTGACAAGGTAATTGGAACATGTAATAGGGAGAACTGCAGCAGGCACAGGGAAGCTTTGGGTCACTGTGTTTGAAAAGGAGTCATTACAGCACACTGGAAATGAAATGCTGATGTCATGCAGCCCTGCTTCACAAAAACTATGCTGCAGAATGAAACGGTTTCCCGCTCACGTTGCTTATACTTCAAAGACAGTTTCCAACACAGCATTTTTTTAAAAAGAGATTTTCACTGACTGTAGTCAATATACATTTAAAACTTCACTGTTTAGTGTAAATCCAGCCTAGAGCTTTCTAATTCAGTGGCCTGGGAAGCATCCTTAAGGAGCTGGCTTCATTGTATTCAGAGGTTTAGATTTATCATCCACTATATGTTTCTGCTCATCTTTATGATTAAGTGATGAGGCTGTTCTAGATTAAAATATCTATTTCTACACACTAATTTATTGTAGCAAAATTTCTATGGTCTGTCAATAAATCAAGTTATTTTCCTTTATGTTGAAATAATTGGTGGTTGATGTCAAGGGGATTTATGTGCATACATAACAGGGAGAACTCGATAAATGCTATTGTCAAAGTACGGAGGTAATTTTCATGTCACCAATATTAGTACCATATTTGCCTGATGAACATAGGGGATAATGCTGGATTTATTACTATGATAGCTTATGCTTGCTTATTCCCCCAAACTTAAGAAAATATTCCTGATATAGTTTGATGCAAAATGTAGATACTAATTAAGTTTGAATTTTGGGAATTTATATCTATTTCTTTCCAGGATAGTTATTTTCTAGTGACCACTATTCCTAGATTTGTTACCTGTGGATTTGATATGGGGATCAACATATAATTAATCATACAATCTGAGACACTTTTAAGAGCGAAAGGAATGTTGTTTATAAGGATATCAGGACAAATATGAACACATGGTCCTTTTGCCAAAGGCAAATTCAAATCAAATCAGAGAAGCTCGGCCAGCATGGCTCAGTGGTTGAGCATTGACCTATGAATGAGGAGGTCACGGTTCAATTCCTGGTCAGGACACATGCCTAGGTTGCGGCCTTGAGCCCCAACTATGGGGCATGCAAGGGCAACCAATCAATGATTCTCTCTCATCACTGATGTTTCTATCTCTCTCTCCCCCTCTTCCTTTCTCTCTCAAATCAATAAAAACATATTTTAAAAAATGGAGAAGAAAGGGGAAACATAGATGAGATGTGCCTTTGATGACTTTTTACACACATCGTGTGGTTCAGTAGGTGTTTCTAGAGCAGAAAGCACACAGTAGATATTCCATAAAGAATTCTCATGTGGATGACAAAGAATCCATCTGTGTAAAACTGACCATGTGGCATTGGATAAGTGAAAATTCACGAATAGTAATAGCCTCAGTGAGAAAATGATTTTAAAATATATTTCAAATCAGCTTATGGTTACTAATGACACCAAGCACATAATCTTACTTGAAAAAATTTTTTAATATTTAAAAATCAAACTAAATGCTTTCTAAAAATTTCAAGAGCATATTGGTTAAAAGAGAATGAGCGAGGATAATAATTATACATATAGATCTGAGAGTTAATCTTTATTTAAAAACTGGAAATGAAATGAATATATTGAAATGACTCCCTCCTCTCCCCTCCCACCAGTCTATCAAACCATACATGGAGGACATGGTGTCTCTTCCTGCAGTAGGTCATCTGGAAAAACAGACTATTATAAAGCCATTGGGTTGAAGAGAAATTGTTCTTCTTCATTCAAAATTATAAATAATTTATAATATTATGAAGTTTGGTTATATGACCTGGACTGAAACATGAGTAAACTATACTATTTTGAGAAGTCTTTATTTTAATTAATATTTTATTCTTCGTTAGTGTTTCTTCTTTTAGTTTTTTTTTCTCTTTATTGATTAAGGTTTTACATTCATGTCCTTTTTCTTTACTTGTTTTGTCTTTGAGTTTGGCCAGAATTTAAAAGCCACTTGTTTTTTTTTTAAGAAAATTAAAATAAATTTATTGAGTATCACGATTTTATTTGATTGAAAAGGGGATTGAACTTTGGAAAAACATTTTCCTATTTGTTTTCTTGTTTGTTTGTTTGCTTGTTTATATCATCATTCCAGTGATTGGAGTTTTGAATTTTCTTAACCTAAATTGTCATTCACTTGCATTTGAATACCTTATATACTGACTCCCAAAGTACCTCCCTCAAATACTTTTATTAGCAGGTTTTTTTACTCCAAAATAATCAATTCTTTTTTATATGATCATATCATAACACTAAATTTGATAGAATGTGATGACTCAAGTCCGGGAGATTATTTTTATTAGCTTCTTCCATCTGTACCAGGTATTGGCACTTCTCAACGAAACTTCTTTTTTCAAACCAAGGGATAGCTCTGGTGACAAACAGGTTGACACTTATCTCGTTATCAATTCCAGCTTTGTCTCCTTGTTCCTTTCTTTTAAATCCACTCTGATCTCCATTTATCAAGAAATTGACATCCCAGAGTAGGAACAATCTAGCTGATGTACCCATCCAAGTCACCTGCTTATATGTGATGTGTGGACTGCAAGGGTCTGATTCAGATCCTGTTTCGGAGATTTCTTGTGCCGTCTAATTAAGGTTTGTTTTGCCAGCTGCCTGGTGCTCAGGAAAGTGGTGGGTGAGGATGGGAAACCAACGTCCACTCCAGCGAGGGAAGGACCTATAGCTACCCTTCCTCTAGCACCAAAAGTTGAGTGAAGGCTCACTCCTTATTCTATCCCATCCATCCCATAAAATAGATCTGAGAAAGGCAATGCTAATGGGACAATGCCCTACTCACAATCTGCACATCTACCATCTACACTGAGGCCCTTTGATTTTCAAGCACTATTTTTTTGTGGTAATCAATTTGAACATACTGTAAAATATTGAATCATAATATGTATATAGCAATATGTGTTATTATAATAAAACAAAAATAAACACCACAAATTTCTACAGATCGCTCCAGGTCCTTCCAGTTGAAACTGTATTTTCACAGAATCAGAAGTACTATAGAAAGAGCCTGAATGGCTCCCTAAGGTCACACCGTCAGTTAATGCTAGGTCTAGGTCTATGCAATTAAGCCCTTTCACAAACAAATGGCTACTAGTTAAAACATATTTCTAAAATTTTAATTTCATGATACATTTAGCTTTTAGGATTAAATGTCTCTTCAGAATTACAAGGCCTCTCATGAAGATTTGTTACCTCTGGTGTTGCTAATATTTTTCTTAGAAATTATAAACTCACACCTTAACAAACATTGTTTTAAAATGACAAATGACTATATTCTGAGTCTGTTGGTTCATATCTTCTGAATAACAATAATTACATCTAAAATGTCATAAAATATAAATTACATTATAAGTGATTGCTTAAACCCAGGCTTAAGAAATTATTAGGCAACCTTTGGGTAAAACTATAAGAACACATTTGAGTTTCAATAAAAATATGTCTTGGTTTCCTTTGTGCTTAGGAATAGGATAGAATTTAGAAATGTTCTCTTATTTATCCAAAAGGGAAAATCAAATTTTATAAAGTAAGTTAAATGAAAATATTGTTTCATGAAATAATAAAATGTTATTGGACCTGAATATTAACATTTTTTTCAATGCTTTTTAAGGTCTTATCTTAGTAAAGGAAAATAGTTTTATGAAGATAAAGGATCACAAAAGCTAAAGGTAAGATGCCTCTCCCAACTGAACAATCTGTGAGAATAAAGACTCTGGAAGAACTTACATTAAAGTCATTAAGTTCTATACTTCGTGGTTTTAAGTTAAAAACCCTAAAGGGGTCAATGTTTGTAGTTGTTTCATTTTCTGTTTTTTGGTTTGTTTATGAGGTGCTTTTTTTTTTAATTTTCAAAAACAAAAAAATATAATATGTTACTATTTAAAAAAACCAGTATTGTGACCAATCAATATATACATTACAACAAACAAACAAAACAACTCCAGCCTGACAGATGTGGCTCAGTGGGTGAGTGTTGACCCATGAACCAGGGGACATGGCTGGATTCCAGGTCAGGGCACATGCCTGACTGTGGGCACCATCCGCAGTAGGAGGCCTGCAGGAGGCAGCCAATCAATGGTTCTTTCTCATCGTTGATGTTTCTATCTTTCTCTCCCTCTCACTTCCTCTTTGAAATAATAAAAAAAAACAAATAAAACACTCCAGAAAGTCTGATTTTTCTGACTTCCATCTCCACCATGCATCTGTAAAAGAGTACACTGCAATAAAATAGTTCTTGTTATGGCGACCACTCCTCCATACCCATGTTGCTAAGTGCAATTGATACTTTTTGGTAATCAATTTAACCTAACCTCTGAGCAGCTTTCGACATTGTGGAATGGCCTCCCTTTGATACATTTTCTTCCTTTGACTTTTATGACATTATACTTTACTAAAATTCTTTTTTTGCTGACTTTTCCTTTGTTCTCCTCTGCTATCTCATTCTTCTGACTTAATGATCACATTGGAGTTTATCACTGATCAGCCCTAGTCTGTTATCATTTTATATTCTCCAGCTTCAGTGGCTTCAACAAAGTACGCTTCTGAAGTCCACCAGCTCAGGGAAGATCAGGATCACATTCAGCCAGAGATAAAAGGTGGCATTTGATACTGTTCTAACTCAGCCATATATCATATTTATCCAAGATCACTTCTATTCAGCTATTTTATTTTTTTGACTGTGGAACGTTATTTCAAAAAAGGACACTATGTCACAGACATTCATTTCTCTTCACAGAAATGAAATTATTAACATTGCACTTTTTCAAATCTCAGGTGCTTTAGTTAAAATTTGTTTTAAATATATTTTTATTGATTTCAGAGAAGAAGGGAGAAGAAGAGGTAGATAGAAACATCAGTGATGAGAGAGAATCTCTGATCGGCTGCTTCCTGCACTCCCCCTACTAGGGATCTAGCCCGCAACCTGGGCACACACCCTTGACCAGAATCTAACCTGGGAGCCTTTGGTCAGCAGGCCAAGGCTCTATCCACTGAGCAACACTGGTTAGGCCTTCAGTTAAATTTTTGATAAATATTTTCATCAGGGAGCCTGCACCACATTATCTGATTCAATTAAAAATCTTGACATGAGCCACCTTTTTGCCATTTCACTCAAAGTAAGTTGATCCAAACCCTGCTATGTCTGAACGAGATGCTTCGTTTTCTTCCTAGGCACTTTGCCTGGGGCTCCCTTGCCTTCATGAGGTCTGTTATGTGATTCATTCATAGTCGTCTCTTTCCCCCCCGCCCCCCAAAATGAAAACTTCATGATGAGATTTCATTACTTTAAATCTCTATCTATATACCTGGAACAGATCCCACCCCATTTACCATGTCCAGGAGGCCCCCACCTGCCTCAACCCTGCCTGAATCTCTATTCTACTTTTCAGCCTGATCCCACCTTGCTTTCCACTCTTTCTTTATTATTAAATCTTTAGTGTTCATATTATTACAGTTGTTCCTTATTTCCCCCCCATATCTCCCCTCTACCCATTTTCCACTCTACCCTCTGCCCTTACCCCACTCACTATCCTCAGCCATAGGTGTATGATTTTTGTCCAGTCTCTTCCCTCACTCCCACACCCCTTTCTCCCCGAGAACTGTCAGTCCACTCCCTTTCTGTGCCTCTGATTCCATTATATACACCAGTTTATTCTATACAGGTAACTGGGTTTCTATCCTAGAAACAAAATAAGAAACATATCTTGCAAGAATATATCTGTTTCACCAAAGCATATAGCTTTTGCTTTTTTTTTTTTTTTGTATGTATAGTACAAAGCAAAGAACAAAAGTTAAGGCTACCAAGACAAAGATAGAAGGGAGAGAACACACTGGAAAAACAAATACATTTCCACTTCGAACTATAAAGCAGAAATACCCTTTACATCATTTTTTCTTGTTTTAAAAATCTAGATTTGCTGTCTTGTATTAAATAGCAATTCTAAAATGTTTATAGCAATAACAGCTACAAATGAGGTTGCCATAAGTGTTAGACTTTTACGATAATAATACAAAATTAGAGGAAGTATTTTGCTTTTAATCAAATAAAAGTCCTAGTTGTTATATTTTAATAAATTTTAATAACTTTAAGGCCCAAATTATTTAGACTAAGAAACTTTAGAATTCAGCTAACATAGAAAATTAAGTAATATTTAGACTAGTCGACGTTTCTACAAAAAAGCAATTTTTTTAAATTTGGTGTTGATTAATTTTAGAATGATGCCACTTTTGCTCTTTGAAATTGACTTTAAAAGCCTGTTTAATGTGGGATTTAGACTATCAATTGTTTCTAAAATAGATTCCAAAATGATTTCTCTCAAAGCCCATTCCTTTTTTCCTGCTCTTTCAACATTTCTGTCACATCTGAATCAAATTATGTCTAGATTAACAGTAGTCTTGAGAAAGTAAATTGAAATAAGATTGGTGCAGCCACATTTTGCTATTCACCTTATACATTTTTATTTCTTAATTTTGTCAAAAATCCCTCTCTCCTCTCCATCTTTCTCTCTTGTCTAGTGCACTGCTGGCCATTGCAGAGTACACTCGGAATTGCCACCATACAACCTTAGAATTTAGAAGGACTCACCTAGGAGAATGACCACACACAGAAGAATAGCGATTAAGGCTCCTGTGCTCAACCCAGTGGAGGACAGGAACGCTTCGGGATGGCAGGTCCGCACGCGCCCATCTCTCTCGCATGCACAAACCCTGATGGTGAGGGTGCTGCTGCTGCTGAGAGAGGGGATGCCACCATCAGAGACCATAATGGGGAGATAATACACATCCTGAATAGTTCGACTAAATCGCCTCCGCCTTGTCAGAATGCTGGCTGTGTTATCTATGACAGACATAAGCAGAACAAAATATACTTAGTGAAGCGCCATTGAAGAGTCACATTTACTTCAGTGAATAAGATGGGCGTGTGTGATCTGTTTTTCAGTTTATGAAATGGAAAAGGGAACATACAGGGACAGTTTCTACAGAGTCACTAATATTGGTTCTCACCTTGAGAAACCTACTTGAAAAATCATAAAGTCCAAGCTAAAGGAGAAGGGAGACCGTGGAAGGCAGAGGAGGGAGAAAGCAATAGATACTAAACTTTAGGGTGAGCCAGTGGTCCCAAACTCAAACCTGGTGACTATAAATATAAGCGAGAGGAATGGACATTTACATATTCAGCAAACATTTACATGACATTTGTGTACAAAAAAGTTTAAGGCCCACTGATATAGATCTGGGGAAAATGGAACATTTGATAAACTTTTTTTTAGACTGAGTTGTGCTTCGAAACACTCATCTTACAGCAAACACATCATGGGAAAGTCAACAAAGAAAAAAAATAGTAATTGTATTTTTATGTACTTTTTAAATGCTATTCACTACAGTAGATGTTTGCATGATAATCCACACACCTTAAAAAGGAGAGAATGTTAAACTCCAGTGAACAAAATAAACCAATGAACAAAATAAATCCAGAGACATAGACCACACTGGCAAATCTCAAATAGAAGTGGCACCGGGCAGGAAGCACTTAACCAAAGAACTTGTATACATATATGCGTAACCCATGGGCACAGATAATGGTGTGGGGAAGGCCTGAGAGGAGGTGAGGGGTAGAGGGTCATCACTGGGGAAAAGAAAGGCGACCTCTGTAAGACTTTCAATAATAGAGATTCATTTTTTACAAAGGGACAGGATGTTAAACTCCTTATATGTTAAGGGATATCATTTTTACTATCTTAACTAATAAAAGCAAAATATTAAAATTAACTGTCTCTCCGGGACGGGGGTAAGCCACGCCCACCAGCCAATCAGAGCTGCTGTATGCAAATTAGCCCAGCCAAGATGGCGGAGGCCGCAGCCCCGTGTGTGGCTTCTCTGGGGCTGCGGCCTCTGCCATCTTGGGAGCCTCCCGCCTGGGAAGGCATCCAGTGCCTTGGGCCTGCGGATGCCTTCCCAGGCGGGAGCCTGGGGGGCAGGAGGTGGGGACCAGGCAGCTGGACCCCGTGGCCCCCACCCGGGAGGCCGTGGGGTGGCCAGCGCCACCCCAGCCTCAGGAGCCTTCCAGGGCGCAGGGACGAGGCGGCCGGACCCCCGCGGCTCCCGCCCAGGAGGCCATGGTGTGGCCAGTGCCACTCCAGCCTCGGCTTCCCAGGCGGGTGGCCTGTAGGGTCAGTAGGAGCTATGGCCAGCCTGAAAACTGCCCTCAGCCCCTCACCCAGGCTTGCTACACCCCCTGGGGTGAGGTCTCCACTGGGGAGCTTGGCCAGCTTGCAAACAGACATTGGCCTTTCACCCAGGCTGGCCAGGCACACCAGCAGGTTTACATCCCCAGAGGGGTCCCAGACTGGGAGAGGGCACAGGCCAGGCTGAGGGAACCCCCACCCCCAGTGCACAAATTTTTGTGCACCGGGCCCCTAGTAAATAATAATTTGATAATAAAGAAACTGAGTCCCAGATGATAAACTGGCTGATATCACAGAGCTAGTGCATGCAGTCGCAGTACGTTCTAGAACCCTCAGAACCACCATGTTGTACTGCCTCTTCCCCACCAATCCCCTTCCTGTTGGTACTGATGGCCTCTGGTGCACAGGGCGCAGGGTTATTTTTGCATTGTTATTCCTCATTCTATGTCTACGAGTTTAATGACCCTCCTGGTGTGCACTATTAAAATAATATTTCCAAATCCATCAGAACAGGAGTAACGACTGAGATTCTTTTTGGACTTAAGAAAATGTACATACCAGTATGTCTGAGGAGAAAGTTGGAAGCAGAACTTTATCTTCTACTAGTCAGATAGATATTCATGGCTTCATATTGCTTTCAGAAGCAGTAAGATCCATTCATAATTTAACTGTTATCAAGTCCATGCATGGAGCAATGCTTTTTGGCTTTACTGCAAAGCTCCTTCCACATAATAGGTATTTGACAGGTAATGATGTGAACTACACTCAGCAGGAATTTGTCTTTTGTTACTGTGTCTTTATTATGTTGACATGTATTAAGAAATTAAAACAGAAATGAACTAGTATATCTTATAATAATTCAGCAGCACAATCTCCTCATGTTCTCCACTGAAGGTGTATTCTTTCTCTCGTGTTACCTGACTTCCTCTTCTTTTAATATTAGAATTTACCTAATCTTGCTTTTTAGACTCTTGATTCTGCCTGTTCATTTAAGTTTGTAAGTATTCTCCTGGCTTTACTTGTGTTTCTGCCAAATGACAAATGTATGATTCAACATGTCATTAAGTTCTTATTTGCACCCTGGAATGTCATTCCTTTGACCATCTGCCACATTCCTTCTTGATAAATTTTAAAGTCCAGATAAACAAAACCATCATGGTGTTGGGTTTCTGCTTTTAGATTCAGAAATTATATGGGTATAATAATGTAACCAAGTTTATCAATTCTACCAACTATTTAGAGACACTTAGACTATGCTCTCTAAGGGGATTAATAAGCTAATCTGTCACTATCCACTTTTATCCATTGCCATAAAGTAGTTATTCTAATTTGATTCTGCATTTCCTTTTGAGCCATATTCCCCCACTCACCGCAAGAAAATATCTCTTTATGTAAGGAAGCTAGATCTACTATTTACATTTTAAAACCAGAATTGAAAGTGCCCAGTCCTTCCCCAGCCCTTCTTTGATATTGATTATGTCTTCCTGTGTATACATGACTGTATATTAGAGAATTTTAAAAAATGAATATTAATACATATGAAACAAATATATATAGATCTTGAAGAATATCAGCAAATCTGTTCATGAATAACACATAAATTCACATAAGACTACTAATTTAGGCAGAGAAGGTGATAGAGAATTTAAAAAAGGAACATTTTAAAATAGAAATCCAACCCCAAATTCAAAATGATTCATAAATATAACACAAAAACATAATTTTAAAATTAGAGATAAAAACACAGTTTAGCTTGGCCAACATAGCTCAGTGGTTGAATGTTGACCTATGAACCAGGAGGTCAGAGTTTGATTCCCAGTCAGGGCACATACTCAGGTTGCAGACTTGATCTCCTGTGTAGGGAGTGTAGGAGGCAGTTGATCAATGATTCTCTCTCTTCATTGAGGTTTCTATCTCTCCCTTCCTCTCTTGGAATCAATAATAATATCTATATATATCTGTCTATATCTATATCTATATCTATATCTATATCTATATCTATATCTATATCTATATCTATATCTATATCTATATCTATCTATCTATATCATTTTTAAAAAACAGCAGCTTACCAAAAACAAAAATAAACAAACAAAAAAAAGGTTAAACCCTCTACCTATTATTTTTTACCTTTAACAAATGCTGTTATTTTGAGTAGGGAATGGAGCAGCCAAAGTAGAAAAAATTCTGTTTGAAGTTGCTAAATTTACAAACACTGCAGGAGAGTATAAGGATGAACCCTCCGAGAGCTTTGCTTCAAGTTCCCCTCCTAAAGGCACAGGGTGGAGTAGGGGATCCTTGTGGCATTTTCATTACCTGGCGCCAAGCAAGGGAGGAATGAGGCAAAAGTGTGCATATTAAAAAGGAAAGCAAAACAAAGTGGGGGGAAATGGTAAAATTAGCTATACTTTAATTTTGTTTTTAAAATTTTACTTTTATGTTTAGTGAGCATGAGTCAGCTGTCCTTTTGCTGTCACTGTGAGTAGTATACTACAAGGATGGATGTGAGAGGAAGTATGACAAACCTATTTGCAAAAGATATATAAAAGTAAAAAAAAATCAGCAGAGGTTAAAATAAATAAGGAGATAAGAAAAGCACATACTAATGTATATTTAGCTATTGCATCAGGCTCATGAAAACAAATCCAATCGCTACATCTGTAAATCACACTTTCCCTGTTTCAGGGTCAAGACTGCACATGGACTGTCTGCCTCTCCTTAGTCAAGCATCGGGGTCCATCTCGCATAAAGAATAGCGCAATTCTATCAGGTGTGACTGGGTAAATGCAGTGAGTGAAGACTGAGTGAGACTGGACTGAGAGGAGGAAGAGGTTCATGGCAGAGCAAAATCAGCCTCATGGCTGCCACCAGGTGAGTGACTCAGCAGGCACAGCTGCCCCACATCCATCAGGGGAAATTTGAGGCTTCATTGGCAGCCTTACTCTCAGGACAGGCTATGGCACTCTTACTTAGGAATGGACGAACTGCTAAGTGGTTTTATGAAGCCCTGTGGTTAAAAACAGATTTGTAAATGGTCATACTCTGTAGGGAAATTACACCACCAGCTGTGAGCTCTGGTTTGAAGGACAGAAATGAACTGGGAATACCGACTACTGCAAATCTGACAATGCTAAAGAAGCACAAAATAAACTTAAAATTCCCCGTGGGTCCCAGTATATATAAAACTAAATGACCACATTTCACTACAAATGAACTGACATTTGAAAGAAAAGACACCTTTTTATTAGCTTCATGGTCAAAGCTGAAAGTATTTCTTATCTTAAACTCAAGGCAATGTACTATTAAACTTGAAATTAGATATTCTTTCACTAACCCCATATTCCATAAGGAAAAGCAGTGTTTCCATATTTTATAAGTATTTTTCTAAAAATCATTAAAGATTTACAAATGACATGACCTTATTTTTAGAAGTAGAAATAAATATTGCAAAGAAATAATAAAAAGTAATAAAATGAAATAAAAAGCAAAATCTTCAAAATGTTGCTACAAGGTGAATAGGACAGTCTATAAAAGCTTTTGTTCCATTTTTGTTTAAATTATTTAATTACTTTTAAAAGAATGTGTTATTTTGACTCATTGATTTTTTTTTTTAAATGCTAGTGTTTACAAAAGTGGGAAATGCATATGAGAAGAAGGAAACTGGTAAATATAAGTAGCAGATGTCCTTGATAGCAAATTATCAGCAAAATTATACTAAGGGTTTTCAAATTTGAAAGGCACATGAAATGCTATTTAGGACCCTGAAAACTGAGATACAAGTGTATAAGATTTATAAATTACTTTTCCCCCTACTAAAATGTGTAAGATTTGTAAATACACTGGACAATTGGTATTAAGCCTAGGAATTAGGCTTGAGAAACGCCTCAAGTAAAACAGTCTCAAGAGGCAGCATAAAAGATCCTGAAGCAGAACAGACTAACTCTGTAGACTAATGGCAATTTTATATTGGGGGATGAGGTTATCCTTTTATAATACAAAATAAATGAACACAGAAATTGTATGCACAGACTCCTGTTGTAAGTCTCTATTCACAGACAGTGGCATGGCTATAGCGCATCTGCTTTAGGTGTTTGGTTAATCAAAATTATACAATGGATTTTTTGATGGTAACATTAAAAACTTACTTGTTACTATTTAAAGAGTAAGTGACATCAGGAAAAACTACATTTTAATCAGAAAACATTTTATGTATTTTTATTGTTTTAGAGTAATCACAGTTTAAAAATGCTGGAACCTAAAAATCATTTCTGAACCTGATTTTTAAATAAAATTGTTTCATTATCAATATATTAGTTCATGATAAAAAGGTCATTATCAGACAATATACATTTCGCTATATATGTTGTAAAAAGAAAGTAATTCCTGCACTTGATTATTTTTCTAATCAATGTCTTTAGTATTTAATAAGTAAGGGTTCATAACTTTTAAGTTGACTGCTGATTATTTCTGTTTATTACAGTTTTTTTCTATCTATCACAGTTTGTTACAGAGTCCCTAAAATATTCATGGCAGAATATCTTATTCATTTTTGGAGCATAGACTATAAGACATGCTTATTACTTAATGTTATTAATAGTGAATTATAATGCCTGTGTCTCGGCTTTGCAACATCTCCCTGTTAGATCCTTCTGATCGACTTAACTGATCCTGCATTGTGTCATCTCTCTGCCATCGTCAATTCCCACTTTGCTGAAAAGATTTCTCTGATTGGCTCTACCTGGTGGAGCAATCTATCTTTTAAGTCAAACCCTGTTCTTCCTCTTTCAACAATATGACTTTTAATGATCTCTTTAAAGTAATTCATATTTCGCTGCCCCTAATTGCCAGTTACATCTAATATCATCTTTATTTTCCTAATTAGAGGCCCAGTACACAAAAATTTGTGCACTCAGGGGGTGGGGTGGGGGAGGGTCCCTCAGCCCAGTCTGTGCCCTCTCACAGTCTGGGACCCCTCGAGGGATGTCCATCTGATGGCTTAGGCACGCTCCAGGGGGATGGGGCCTAAGCTAGTAGTCAGACATCCAGGGAGCCCTTGGGGGATGTTGACTTGTCCGCGGGGAGCAGGCCTAAGCTGCAGTCAGACAGCCTTAGTGCTGCTTGAGGAGGCAGGAGAGGCTCCCACCACCACTGCTGTGCTGGCAGCCTTCAGCCTGGCTTATGGCTGAGCAGAGCTCCCCCTGTGGGAGTGCACTGACCACCAGGTGGCAGCTGCTGCATTGAGCGTCTGCCCCCTGGTGGTCAGTGTGTGTCATAGTGACCAGTCATTCCAGTGGTTCTGCTGTTAGGGTCAATTTACTTATTACCCTTTATTATATAGGATTAGATGACAAGTTTCTCCTACATTTCGGGGTGAGTGTTTAATGCCTTACATTCTAGCCAGCTCAAATTACTGCCTTGTAGACAGAGGATAGTGCTGATCACCTTAAAGATTAAGTGGCAGAAGAAAAACAATGTTTAGTTAAGAGCTGACTACAGAAATTCTTTTAGAGAAAAAACATTCTAAGAAGGGAGAGGAATGGTGGTAAATAGTAATATAGCTTGCAGCTGGAGTAGAATGTACTGGACAGCCATCACAAAATGTCAGTCTAGGAAACAGAGCTCAGTGGTGTGTGTGTGTGCGCGCGTGTGTGTGCATAAAATTTTTGGAGAGTATCTTGGTTTTGATCAGTACATAGGATGGGGTCCTGGACCAGTTTAATTAAATTTCAAAGGACAGATATCTGTTTCAAATCAGCAAACATCTAGGCAGCCGGCATCTCCAGGTTAGATTATTATTGAACAGTGTCCTTTCTTCCAAGCCCAGTTTTTTATCCCGACTATTGAAAGAGACTGTTCCCAAATGACTCTCACTTTATAAAATGTAGGCCTGAGTGAAACAGGTTTTGATTGACCAATACTCCCACTGATAACAAAGAGAAAGGCCAGAATCTTTCAAGAAATTCTGTTTAATGGCTTGAGACAGCTGCTAAAGCGAGATAACTAGGGGGATTAGATTCCAGAGGTCAAAAGTGTGGAGAGGTGAACTGTTGATTACATGTAGCTGCTTATTATACTAGGAACTGACAGGAGGCTGAAATTCTAACCAGGGAGAGGGAAACTAGGAGGATTTTTATAGAGGTCTTTAGGGCCTGTAATTAATTTGGAAATTGAGGAGGGGTCTCAACCACAAAAATGATATTCCCTAAAGATGCTGGTTAAATTGAAAGTTGAAATTGGAGGTTTAGGAGGATGAAGCTAAAATTCTAAGCCGAAAAGCCCTGGAATACAAAGCAGAGGTTTTGTTGTTTGTTTTGCCATCTCTGGTTGTTGCGCAATGATTAGAGTTAGGGACCAGGGTGAGGGGCCCTGGCGTACAAACAGGCACTCCACCGGGAGCCCTAGAGGGCCCCGCCACAAACACCCACAAACCAGAGACAGACGGAACCCAGAGGAAACTGAAAATTGGCCGTGGTTTAGCTCAACTCTGACTTGATTAAAGTAATAATCTCCCTCTTTCATTGCTCATCGTAGAAAATGGTGACTATTGCCTAAAGAAATACATTGTCATTTGAAACTCTTCCAGGTTTGCAGACTGTCTGACATCCAGCTAAAAATTACTAGACCAACAACAAGTAGGACATTAGTCCCAATCTCTGTTACTCCTCTGAAAATCAAACACAAAAACCTGTCAGCTTATTGAGATGTTAGAATTAACTGACAATGATTATAAAATCATTAAGATGAACATGTTCAAGAAAACAGAGGCAAAAAGAAAACAAAACAAAAAATGTTAAAAAGACAGAAAATTTCACCAGAGATTGCCTTCTCTATAAAAAGCAAGAAATGACTGTTCACTAGAGCAGTCAGTGTTTGGACTATGTTTTCTTTGGTAGGACTCTTGCTTCCTTGAGCAGTATGTAAGTTGCATGCTGGTGTTTTCTAACAATATATTCCCAGCATATGTCACAGTGAATTATAGAAAAAACAGGCCCCAAGTAAAAGACTTTACATAAATATGAGGGAACACTAAAAATGGCATCTGTTCTCCCATGTTCAGATTAATTAGCAAATTCCAAATTAATGAGAGATAAAAAATTATGACAGAAAAGATCTACTAAAGATAATAAAGATCTAGGCAAACATGGAATATGGTTTAAATTTAATTATGTAACAAGCAGATGTGGGTGGTAAACAGGAGAATTCCCTCAGAGTATCAACGGACGAAGACCTTTTGTGGGACGATTCAAGCATTTCCATGTGTGATTAAAATAAATGTTAAAAGGTTTACATCAGTATGATAAATACATTTTAAAATGTTTCTATATGAATTTCTAGCATTGAAACTGTGGTCAAGCCACTGTAGTAAGACCTTTTGAATATATTCATTAAATTCACAAATTCCAGATATTCTAATCTAGTAGGAAGGACTTTACACATTAGTCACTAATGTGTGTTTCAACAATAGTTCCCACTGAAATATAAATATGGGTATCTAGACATGATTTCGATCTCTTAGGACAGAAAGTTGAATGCTACCCAAATCATGAAATTGTTTACAATATGGGAAAATACTAATTGATTTTTTACATATTTAGTGTGGTTAATTCCACTAAGTGTATTTGGAATTGTAGAATGGGATTTCAAATGTAAATACGGTACAATAGTCAATTAAATACAATTTGGCATGTACACGATGGCATATGCCATTATTTTTGTTGTTGTTGTTATGCAGAGGCAAGTGTTAAATCCTAAATAACAGCATATTCACATGAATGTGATAAAAGATAGTCTTGGGGACAAGAAACTTGATGCTAATCAGAAATTGGACATATTGAATGACTTGATGTTTTCCTTATGTATGAAAGAATGACTTTTATGTAACCTGGAGAATCTACCAAATAGGGATCTAAACCATCATAAATCTTCTCAGATTAAATTATGGAGTTTTGTTTTTTTGTTCCCCCACACAATACAGAAGGTGAAGCAAAAGTAGTTTAGAAATTTCCACAATACTCTATAGTTATGCATATTTATCTACTCATGTTCTGAAAAATATTCATAACAAGAGGAAATATAATTCATACAGCACATCTTGGAAATCTTGCTAATGCAAGGTGATTCAAACATTGCATTTCTTTTCTTAACTGTCCTTAGGACGTATTTTTCATTTTTCCTAATTTAAGATTTTTCCACCCCTAGCAGTGCTAGCAGTTTTCATAAACATGTTTGTCAGCTAAGATTTCTCTTAAAATTTTCCCAAGAGCACATTACATGTACATTTCTTGTTTAAAGATGCTTCTGAATAAATTCAATGAAAGTTATTTGTACATATGTCTCAATTTTAAATACAGGCTATTCACAGATCACAACATATTAACATCAAACTGAATTTAGAAGCTGATTTTCAAGCTGTCCGTGGATATAAAAGAATTTAACAAAACTGTTCAGGCTTATTCCATATCAAGTCAAAACTGATAAAAAGTATATATGTACTTATGTTCACCTTCATTGTCCTTCAGGGTGAAGTTTGGATTTATAGACAGGTGTTCATCAAGAAAGAAGTTAAACCTTGGTCCATTGGCAAAATCATCTTTATCAGTGGCACTGATGGTATGAATAACCTACAGAGAAAAGCAAACACTGAATAGTAAATGTAACTTGGCTTGTTCCCTTGATTTTAATCACAGTACAACATTTTCAGTTGTTAACACAAAAGGATTTTTAAAAGACATCTTGTACCATCCTGCGTGTGTTCACATTCATCTAGTAAAAGTACCAATGAACTTGCTTTTATCCGCACTTTCATGAAACATATTATGGTACAATTTATAAGTATTCACATTTTATTTTCTAGCATGACACAAACATTAGTTTTTGTTTTGTCTTGCTTTGTTTTGTTTTTCCTTTAACACCCACAGTATCGTGAGGCCAATTAGTTTTAAGATTTTGTTTGAACATCTGTTTGGGGAGACATAAGGTATTGTTTGTAGAAATATAAATATTCCAGTGTTGATATAGAATGATATAAAGTATATGTTAGTTTCAACCAGTAAATGCAAAAGCAGGGGAGTCTTATTTGTTTTTTGTTTTTTAATGTTTCAGGAAATCATTTCGATCATGTTGCAGCTCCTGTATTTTAAGAATGCGGAACTTGAGTCTCCTGAGGAGTGTGATATGCCTGAAATCTGAGTAGTAAAATAATGGCAGAGGCAAAACCACATCACTCAGAGCCTTATGGAACATTTTTCAACTCTAGTGAGAGAAAACAATTCCAAAATTTGAATTCTTTGCACATTAAGAAGCAGAAAATATTGGCATAATGTAAATAACATATTCCAGATGGCTTAAAAACTGAATATAAATTTCAATAGCTATAGTCATTATTAGTATACTTTTAAAAAATAGACATCTAAACAAATTATCAAGATAATATTTTCCTCTTTTCAAAAATTAAAGGGCTTCTTCTGAATAAGTACAATGAACATTATTTGTACATGCCTCAATTTTAAATACAAGCTATTCACCTAATGCTTAGGTATCCTCTTTGCAGCCTTTCCTATTATTCACATGCAGGAAAAATAAAAAACAGAGAGAGAGAGAAAGAGAAAAAGCAAAAAAAGCCATAAAAATCTCATTTCCTTCATGTGAAATATTGTACCTCCATTACAAAAATTGAGATTTTGAAGAATATTTTACTCAATCTTACCCACGTGAAATAACCACCAGTGTGCTCCACAGTTAGAGAGGAAATTCCTCTCCATGCACTAAGGGTGATGATGTTGTCGGGGGGATGAGGAGGAAGACAAACAGCGCCGAGACAGCGTGGTCAGCGAGAGCTGGACGAGACAAGCATGCGTTTTCTTGAAATGAAAGTGAAGGAAGTGCCTCAGGGTTTAGAGTGATCCATTTCCCCCATATATGCACATGGCCCACTACTCTATGGTCTTCCTCTCACTATTCAGAAAGTGCTGTGTCAGCAAGGGATCAAGATGCTAGCCTTTCCCCTTTTGTCCCCAAAGAAGTCCTCATTCTGCTTTCATGCATTTGTTCATTTTTGCTTTCCTTTTTATGTAAAGCACTAGTGTTCCAGTGCACAGATTCATGCACATTGCAAGGAAATTAATTAGAAGGTGGCCAGTGGGGTGGGCAAGACAGGCTGGACATGCCCTGGAGCCAACCACCCACGGTCCCTCCCTGGCTGGTCGCACTTGGGGCGGCTCCAGGGCTCTGCAGAGTGAGCGAGGGGGGGGGTCCTTCTGGCAGGAGGGGTCCCTCAGCTTGGCCTGCAGGGATAAGGCTGAAACTGGCTCTCTGACATCTCCCAAGGGGTCCTGGGTTACAAGAGGGGTGGTTCTTGGGTGATGAACCCCGGAATGGGGCTCCTTCCTCTCTGGTTCTGGGGTGAGTCACCTGAGAACCGCCGCTGCCCTCACCATAGCTCGGCAGCTCATGTGTTGAGCGTCTACCCTCTGGTGGTCACTGCATGTCATAGCTACCGGTCAGAGAGTCAGACAGTTGCTTAGCCTTTTATATATATAGATAGCTAGTCTCTGTTTAGATCGTTTTCCTCCTTGTTATTATCTCTTGGCTATGATTATAGACTAATGATGAATAATGAGAAGTCATCCAAAATATTTTTCTGAAGTATATGTGCATATGACAAACATACCTACATTCTCTACATGTCAGCTACATACTAAAAAGACAAATAAAAAAGACAAATTTCAAGGTTGTGTTCAGGGTTAAATAAAATAAATATGCTTTTCTTTGGAAAATAAATGTTCTCTTACCCCTACTCTTCACTCATTGTGATTCTCCAATTTGCAATTTTATTTTGGCAATGATCCCTTATAACATACAGCCATATTTAAAAGTTCACTTCTTATCCTAGAAAGTAAATTTGGAGGGGGTTGGTGGAGAACAAGTAATTTAAATCAAAGACTATTTTGTTTCTTGTTATTACTTCTTTGGGACAATTATATTCTTCTCATTTCAAAATTAGTTTATGTTATCTTAAATTTTCTTAATATTTTTACAAACATGAATTTATGCTTTTTGTAAAACTTGATATAATTCATATTATGTTGCATTTCCTGGTTTCCTGCTCCCTTTAGTAAAATATTTTTCTATGTTTATCAAGGTAATTTCAAATCTGAATTCATTTGGCAAATATGTCTTGGTGAGAGGGTTCTTAGTTTCATCTACATAGAAAATGATGAGGTGCTAATCATGAGTTTTGTTTCAGAGTGAACCATTCATCTTGAACAATTGCAAAATTGTGAGTCATATGTCTATATTTATATTTTTCCATAGCATTTCTGAGAAATGCTTCCAAAAACCTAGAATGTTGTTTCATTTTATTCAGTCAGATATTTTTGGGATATGAGATGGGATATTTCAACCTTTATGTTTTACTAATCACCTTTTCTCTTTCATTATCAAATAGGATTCCCATGTATTGTCTCCTCAGACTTTTACTAGGAGACATACTTAAGAAATTAATCTTTATAATTTCCAGAAGATTTAAACTTCTGGTACACAGATCTATCATTGACATGTTTCTGTCATCAGTATTTTCTACACTCTCAGAGTTATGATTTATCTCCATGACTTTTAGTGGCACAGTCACAGATTTAATCAACCAAAGGAGAAAAAAATGAAAATAGAGTTGGTATTTATAAATAATCGCTAGAATAATTCTTTACTTTTAATGCTCTTGAGTAAATATTTACTTTGGACAAAAACTAATTAGGATCAATTTTGATTTCTTTTATCAAATAAATATATCCTCTTGTTTAAATGTGTTTTTCAAAGTCTATTATTTCTGGAGAACTTTTTAGGAAAAAAATATAGTGTCACAGATTTATGAAAATAACAATCTATTAGGTTAATGATCTAGCCCTAACTAAACATTACATTAAAAAGAGCATTCTATGACTGACAGGTGTGTCTCAGTGGTTGAACATCATTCCATGCTCCGAAAGGTCTCTGGTTGGATTCCTGGTCAGGGCCCAAGCCTGGGTTTTGGGCTCAATCCCCAGTAGGGGGCATGCAGGAGAAAGTCAATCACTGTTTCTCTCATCAATGTATCTTGCTCTCTCTCTCTCTCTA